>JAOVYW010052845.1:2269-19229 GCA_025775045.1 Hiodon tergisus | reverse complement strand
GGTCATGAGAGAGAACTGAACAAGCAGCAGAGGGCTTCTGACCGGTCATGAGAGAGAACTGAACAAGCAGCAGAGGGCTTCTTTGGATATAGGGTGCTGCAAAAAGACCGCATGGGTGGCCCTGTATTTTTTAATCAGTTCACCCTTGGGTTAGAAGGACCCATTAATGTATTAACATAGCCGTTTTCTTCAGCCTGCAGGAGGTCACGTCTTATCTCTGATCACAATATGGCTAGTTTCCACACCGGTCGTTGTATTAATGTTGCGACTGATACTTTACCAGAGATGTTTTTTCCCTCCCACAAAAGAAACAGCCCCTGTGGGATTAAGGGACTGTGAGATGTTATAGTGTCCCAGGCACTCCTACCAGGTTGTCCAGCATTCTCATGAATGCCTCAAACTCCTTCTCCCCGATCAGCCACTTCCCATGATCCTCGCCACCGCCGGCGTTAGGCTCCGAGCAACGGGTCTGGGTTCTGTACTTCGCTGGATCCAACATGACGAGGTTACTAAGCCCTCCCGTGCTGGCCAGTGTGCGTACCTAAAATCCACACAAGTTGGGGCAATCAACACACCTCTATAGTTCTTGTTTTAAGGCTGCTTTAGACGCAAGACGGAGCGGAGACATCGGATTATCGTGTGGTTTCAGTTCATATAAAATGGTGGGGATCTTTTCTCTCCTGTTGTGAATTAAACATGGTGTCCGCAATCTGAACTACGAAAATGTTAGATTTTTTACTTTAGACAGAATACATCACAAAATAAACTGGTCAACTTTGACTAGCACTTAAATCAGGTTGTGACCATTTTACCAATCTACTGGAGGATCCTCAACACTCCTGTTGTTGGAGCAAAATTGTATACAAGTATGAAGAACATAAACAACTTCTTCCAGGTTCATTGTGATATTAAACACATGCTAATAAAAAGCTCAGGGCTGATACTTCGAATGTCCGGCCTCCTTACCTGAATCTCACAGGCCGTGACCAGGTTCTGAATGTAGTAAAAGGCTTCCTCCACCGTCTCCCCTGTGGACACCAGACCGTGGTTCCTGAGAATGAGAACCTGGCGGACAGAAGGTACTGCGTCCACCCGGGTCCTTGTTCATCTCTAAGACTGCTCAGATGACAATGGGGCCATACCTTGCTGTTGGACCCCAAACTCTTTTGTATGGACATGGTTTCCTCCTTGTCCACAAGAATGCCCTGGTAGTCGTGGTATGCCACCTCCCCCAGGGAGAGAGCCTCGGGGGATATGGGCAACAAGCCACACTTCATAGCTGACACCTTTAAAGAAGAGAAGATAAGCAACAGGGCACTTGTTAATAATAATAATAATAATAATAATAATGGCCTTGATGGACCAATTTTATTTCACAATATTCTCCAAACTTACCGTCAATGTTCTGTGATATACTACTGTATTTTAGCAATGTTCTGCATTGCATACTCGATAAAATTCAATAGTAAACTCATAGCATAGCATAGCGACAGGAAGGGGAAGCACATCGACAGGAAGGGGAAGCATAGCGACAGGAAGGGGAAGCACAGCGACAGGAAGGGGAAGCACAGCGACAGGAAGGGGAAGCACATCGACAGGAAGTGGAAACACATCGACAGGAAGGGGAAACACAGCGACAGGAAGGGGAAGCACATCGACAGGAAGTGGCAGGTATACCGCAGCTCCAGCAGGAGTTTGGATGTGGACGATGCACTTGACGTCTGGGCGTGCTGAATAAATGGCTGAGTGGAGGGTGAACCCAGCTTGGTTCACCCCGAAGTTGGTACTCCCTCCGTCCACAATCTCCCCTTCCAAGTTGACTTTCATCTGGAAAAACATCGGGTTTCAGCAGGCTATGCGGCAAAACTGTTAGGGCTATGGAAAACCAGAGCTCAGAACTATCAATGTCCTTTATGGGATACTGTAAATGGTTGTAGGTTTGATGTGTTACTGTGCTCTCAGAAATGACTAGCTGAATTTATATGGCGTAAATAAGTTTGTATATTTTCAGATTTTTTTTGCAGGCATTAATTGTGTACTAATTATCTGCGAAGTGTTGGCAAACTACAGATCAGATAAAATATCAGTGTTGAAGAAATGTTCATTGAACTCTAGGGGTAAAGACAACATATTTGGGTCTCGTATTGCACCATTAAGCAAGGTACTTAACCTGAATTTCTTTAACAAATATCCGGTTCTTTAAAAGGTTCCATATACAATTTTATGTCACCCTGAGAAAGGACGTCAGCTAAATGAAAAAATAACCACTTGAAAAAAAAACAGCGGCACTGTGTGTAACTCACATATGTCTGTACGCCGTGGTGTACAGAGGAGAACCTTACCAGACTGGAGGCAGTAACTTCACTGTAGAGAAGGCCAAAGGGAACAATCAGGAATCGCTCTTGTTCAGAATCGAGTCGGACCTGCGGAACAATTCACGCGTAAGAGATCTGGGTATAGCCTTCAAGGCACATGAATATTGCACTGGTCAAATAAATGTTCCTAAACTTTTTTCCTTGACATGACACAATATGACATTTAATTGTCAGATCTTAAAAATAATGCCCAGACAACGAGATTTTCCTGGAGTGAAAGCAGAGCAAACCTCCCACTCCGAGATGGAAAGTTAAAAGTATCACAACAGACATGCTCTCGCCGGATTTGTGTCCTGACAACCCAGCCATGTGAAACTGGGTTGCAGCATCATTTGCAATGTTATAACAACATCATCTTTCAACCGGGAAGGAGTCCAAAAACACAAACTGTGCTGATCTGTACCTGGATCTGTACGTCAGTGCACTTTACGGAAGGTTTGCGCAATCCTCCACCCGTGTGGACAAAACAGTGGATAACAGTGGAATTTAACTGGTGTAAAAGTGCAGGGAGTGTAGTGTTTTTTTGCTTGGGTTTACATCGTGGGTCAATGGGAGAGCAAGAGCCAAGTACTTGCACCTCCGCAGCAGCCGGAGTGCCTCACCGTCAGGTGGTTGTAAATGAGCCGCGACCACCTGAGGAGGTCGGCCAATCGGTGGAAAGCAGCCAGTTTGCACCGGATAAGTTTCTCCCCCTTCTCGTAGGCCACAGAGTCGGAGCCGCGAAGGTCGTTCACCGGGCTCACTGATCCCAGACCTGCGGGACGTCGCCATTATCAGGGTGCGCGTCAGGGGCACCGCAATACGCTTAACGTTCAGAGTTAGGCGAGGACTGAGGTTCTGACAAACCGAACCCAGCGAGGAAATGGGGGGGCACTGGGGTACACTCACTCATATTGAGGGCTGCCATCCCGGCCTGAGGGGGCGCCGGATACACTGTGGGGGTACTGGGGATGCTGATGAATTCGGCCACCTGCTGCAGGGCCAACAAGCCAGAGGGGTTCTTCCCTTTCTTCAGCTGCTCCTGGATCATCATCTCCAGCTCTTCACAGAAGGACTGCAAACCAGAGGAGCAATTTATGGCCTCTGACGTGACAGAGAGGACAGCTTTGTCCGAAGCGTAACTCAAACGCGTGTCGCAACCCCCCCCCCCCCATCCGCCATTTTCCGCTTCCGCGTAACTGGAATATCATTTTGGGTGAATCCATGTGAATCAGTGCCAGTCAGTGTAAAGCTGGTTTCATAATTCTATTTCAGGCTGGATCTAATTTCAACATAAAAGTACCATAGGAAGTAACTATAAAGTTTTTTTTTTTTTTTGCACGGGGCTGACCGGACTCTGCAGGATCATGGACACCCTCTTTGTCTGCGCCGTCCTGTTGAAGTCTTGCCGGAGATCAGGGGCAGCCATCGACTCGTACCAGTGCTCTGAGCTGCTCTCTGCCAGCCTGTTAGTGTGGTGCTCCTGCTGAGGTGCAGGGGTAGGGGGCAGGGACGATACCACGATCGGGCCGGTGTCACCATTCATCCTGGGCTGCAGGACGGAAAGGGCAGCAGGTGGTGTCGTGGCTACGGAACTGGACATGCAATCAGAGGCGTGCGGGTTCGAATCTCAGACATCAACCTTTGATAAGGAACTTAACCCGAGTTATTTCAGTAAATATCCAGCTCTATAAGCACTAAGTTTGTCAAATGCAAATTATCCTCTGGATGAGAAAATCCTATAAGAAAAAATACACTTTAATAGACACTGAGATATTATAATGATTGTGGACATAGGGAAACATGCGTAACAAGACCGGGTTTGCTGGAACAGCTAATGTCTTTACACCTGTACATATAAATCTGTAGTGGCCAATGATATTTACTGTTTTCACTTTAGAACCACACTGTTTCTAAGGTCCCCACACAGCATCGCAGATTCACAGACAGAGCAACTCCACAGCTCAATCTCGTTATTCGTTTAGGTAACTAGTCTACAAGTGACACACTCATAACTCACCATGGATTCATTAACCACTGTAGCATTAATCCAAAGGTCTGGATTCCTGCTTCATTCATTAGCTTTAGTCAACCGCACCCACTAAACTACAGTGTGGTAAACTCTGTATACAATTTAGCCTTAATGTGGGCCCACGTGGCGTGCCACACCAGCTGTGAACAGAGAGAGGATGAAGCGAAATCTGTTCTTTATTTTCCCAATCATTAGAGTGCGTCATATTGACGTTCCCCTACGGGCTGCCAAGCCTCCAACCATTATGATTTCCACACTGTGTTTAAAAGGTGCAGGTTTGTGAGCCTGGCTTAACACATCACCGTCTCCATGACCGACTGTACACTGCTCATCTTTACCTGTGCTGTAAAATGCCGAAGGCTGTATTTCTAATAAGTTACTGTCTATTCTGGCAGGAAGTAGTTTGCGCATACCGTTTTTTTTGCACTGGGAACATTGTAGTATTCAAGGCCGAATGGAACTATAGATTGAAAACCCAGCGTGGGCAAGACTGGCGATGTCATTACATTGCAAGGTCAAAGGTAACTCCAGTCTGCTTGGAATGTCAACGTGTCTCCCCGTGCCACTTGCCCCCATGGTTTGACGTCTTGAGAACAACAGAAAGTATGAATTCCGGAGCATGGGGGGCATGTAGGACAGGGGAGACAAACCACAACGCTGCTTATGTTGGCTTCCATGGTTCGGAAATGCACAATTACTCAACCTGACTAATCAAACAGCACTCGTTAAATACGTCAATCGAAAGACGGCCCTAATACGCGGCAAATCCTTAAATGCATCGTTATGCATGAATAATCCCTCACAGGTTATACAATTCCCACTTAAGTTATTTTTTTTGCTTATTTTATTCATTTGCATGATTACGCCCTGCTGTCCCAATATTAGATTTCCAGCAAGAAAATGTCCAGCTGTCATCTTAAACAGAACGGGCAGATCAACCCCGTTGTGAGACCAGAATTAGTCCATCTTCTTGTAATGGACTGCCTATAGTTGACATGGCTTGGCTGTAGTAACCTAATGAGCCATCACAGCAGAAGACGGACATCTGTCTTGTAGCACTGATCTGCTAATGATGACTTTCTGGAAGCATTCCTGGCATGGCCGAGCCTTGGCAGCTAAGACCACTGGAACCCGGAAACCTCGGGTGGTGAAGAGAAAAAGACACAGACCGACCCTCTGGGATCGTAAGGCAGCAGATTGTGCCGCAGAGCACACTCACGGTTAGGTGCTGTGATCTCACCAGCACCCGTGGGTGGAGAAATAATAACCTACCCAAAATAACATACCCTGGCTGCAAGCACACTTTTCTGCTTCTGCTTGATTAAAAAAAAAAAAACCTTGCCCTGTTTACAAATGTCTAGTCTTCTGATGGACACGGAACAAACTTAGCCTGTGATTAACAGATTCCTTTAGCAGTGCGATGCGAAACTAGTCCCCAACGCAAAACTGACCCTCACTCGCCAGTCATTTGTCAAGCCGCATCAGAAAACAGGACCTCGGCAACGTGCACAGAGATGTGGCGAAGTGTGCAGGGTGACGACAAAAGATGTGGAACGCTATGTGGTACGCAAAACAGAAAAACATACAGAACACAAACAGAGCTTTTCCACAACACTTAATCTTGCCGGTATGTGAAAAACCACGATGTTGTCAATTAACCATATCTTAAAAAGACTGAAGTGCCAATATGTAAGCAGCTTTCCGTGAATTCAGGTTCAGGGTCCTTGAATACGTCAGGTACGATTCCACAGGTAATTAAAACCCAATAATGTACGCTGGGATAGCTGTATCTTCTATTTCCAAAAAGACTGTTCAAAAGAAACTGAACATTCAGTCATATCCCACAACCACGAAACAACCCCTAGCTGGAGTAATTCCTGAATACAAATACTGTGTATCTCAAATGTTTGCAATGTGTATTTAAAAAAACATTTGCTACATTTCCTTAAATTACATTTCTTCCTTCCTTTACTACATTTCGCATAGAATGGTTCCCAGCACCGTTCACGGTCATGAATCCGCTACGCTAAGCTGATGCACAACGACATTTCTAATTATTTCCCACGAACATGTTTCTTCCATAACAGCAAGCCGTGTACAAATGATGTCAGCCCCAGAGTGTGGTACACCGGTCGATCCGTTGCCTGGCGCACAACGACACTAAACAGCTAAGTAATTAACTACGGTAACGTAGCATGATACGGAGCCGAACAGTTGTGGTAAAGGGACAAATTTAGTCGGGCACTGCCATACCATACCGACTGCATGATCATGAACACCTCCAGTCCAGTACCAAAGAATACAAACCTTAATAACAGCATGACGTCGTGTCATGTAAGCAAAACGCACTCTCATACGAAAAAGACAGGGACGTAATAAACATGAAAATACAAATAGTGGCCTAGCTTACCAAAGGTCCGATTACTACAAATGACTAAAGCCGTTTACTGGTTGGTTGGTAGAATATAACCAATATATTTAACATATACATAAAAGGAACACTTGTAAATGACAACGCATCCGCCGCCGACACTTGTGTGTGCAGTTTTTAACTGTAGCCGGTGAGCTACATTGCAGCAGACTCGTTATGATATAATACGGCCAACATAAATAGTTCGCTAACAGCCACAGGAAGGTTACGCTAACAAGCACAAGACTAAGGTAAAACATCAAGTCATTTGAAAAATCTATTACTAAGAATAATAAATCTATACTTATATTAAGGCACTTTTCACACGTATGCCTTACCCTGGTTAAGATCCAATTATTTTCACCTCTCCGGCAAAGCAAATAATTATAGTACATCTACTATACTATACTCCTCTCCTCTCCTCTCCTCTCAAATCGGCCCTGCGCTTCTCCGCCCTTCTCTCAAAATTCAGTGGGTGGGGCTGCAATGGAGACCACTTAAATACCGAATTATGTTATTGTTCCTACGCGGAACCAAAAGTCCGCATATGTACAACTAAGACCCAGTTTGAAGTCGTTTAATTGTATTCCGCGATGAAACGACATTTCACCTTGTCCTGTTCCTGGGGCCCCCTAGATGAGGTGTCGGTGGGCATGTCCCACATCAGCCCATGCGTCACCTAAAGACCGACGTGTAAATTTTTGCATATATTTTTTTCTCACATTGGATGAAAAAAGGAGATTTTTGTGATTTTAATTAATGTTTTTGTTTTTGTTTTTTTTGCAACTGTTTGTTGCTATGTTTGTATACTCTTTTGGCTGGAGTGTAGACCATGGTAATATCTGGAGAATATCCGAGAATATCCCCGGAGCAATATATGCCGGTTTCATGACAGCTCGCTGGTATATGAGATTCCGCCACTTCCGGTGCTGACACACTCTTCTAAAGAATCCCAGGGCAATAAGTTAATAAGTTCTTGACAATAGTTTACTTGTTTTCAGCTATTGGATATATGTCATTTTGTGCAGGGTACTCTCCTCTAAACCCATCGACCAACAAGGTCTTATGGTTGCCGAATTGTCAATGCAAGGAGGGGGGATGTTTGTAATTGTTCTCTTGCGTTGTAGTTTCTTTGGTTTTGGGGAATGTGTAAGTTCATGAAAATTGTGTGTACGTGCATATCTGTATTTGTTTAGGTATTTGTATTGGCTTTATGATTAAACAAACTGCCAGCATGTGTCTGGAAGGAAGTCAAGGTACTGCAATGGATTCTTATATGTTTGGAGGTATTTAGAGGATGTTAATGGAAGGCAAAGATGTTTTTATGTGAAGGGGAATTCATTTAGCCTTCATGAGCGCTTTGCAGCGTCACGTTTACAGAACTCCCTCTGCTCCGCCTTCTCTTCTGCCCAGTCTCCTACCCCGCACCAGGTCTTAGAGACGTCCGAAGCATGGTAATGTGAACCAGAGATTTTCCTCTGTTTACCCATCAGCCTTTACGTTTATTCATATTTTATTGTATCTGAGAACGCTCAGAATATCAGAACGAGAAAATCCAATTTTTTAATTTTAAATTTTTTTTTTATCCCTAAAAACTCTGAATTTTGGCTCTCCCTGTTCTAAGTGTATGGATCAGACTATCCTCCAACTATAACTATAGATTAGTGAGAGAGTAATAACTGACTGATTAACATCATCTACATTTTTTGCATAGGGAAATACTCGACATGGCCAAAATTTTGTGGACACCCCTTCAAATGAGTGGATTCAGCTATTTCAGCCACGCCCACCGCTGACAGGTGTATAAAAATCAATCACACAGCCGTGCAATCTCCATAGACATAAATAGGTTGGCATTAGAATGGCCTGTACCGAAGAGCTCAATTACTTTCAACGTGGCACCAACATAGGATGCCACCATTTCAACAAGTCAGTTTACACAAATTAAAATCAGGGCTGAACGACTGTGTCATAATGCCCCTCCAGAGGTCCCAATCATTACCTCTGGCGAAAAGAGTGTTTGTTCAGACACCACGGTTTGTAACCCTTGGCTACAAACCAAATCTGCATTAAGGAAGAAACTAAGAACTTATGTTGTGAATG
This sequence comes from Hiodon tergisus, assembly GCA_025775045.1. NCBI lineage: Eukaryota > Metazoa > Chordata > Actinopteri > Hiodontiformes > Hiodontidae > Hiodon > Hiodon tergisus. The sequence goes on along the minus strand of JAOVYW010052845.1, from coordinate 10,330 downwards.
TGAGAGTCATAATTCAGCAGAACACACGTAATGTCATTTAAAGGACCTCATTACCTGAAGCACCTCACAGCAGAGCTCGACCCTGGAGTGTATATCTATGCCAGACCACAAGGGGGCGCCCATTGCTCAGCTGATCCTGCGCTGTGTTTGAATGAATATAGCGGCTCACAGGAGAGACTGGACTTGTAGTGAAGGAACCAGGAAATATATAGAAACCCATGTGTAATATTCATAACCTTGCTCGTAATAGGTGAAGGGGGGTGTCATCATGAAAAGAATCTTATGCCTCAACGGGGATTGTTATGCAGTTGGAAGTGAATGAAGAAGGATAATTGATGCAGCTCGGTCCGTTGCTACAAACTGCCACCACCCTTAGGAAGGTTGGTCTCTTTTGACCCGGCTGACGCCAAGCCTCCTGTGATGTTATATTCTGCAGGCCAAGCAGAATAGGCCTACGCTCAGACGAGCACCTTCACCATGGGTGGTCTGAAGAGCTGGGTCTTAGTTATTTAATCAGAGTCATTATTTGGGTTAGTAAGGATCTGACCTGTTATTTCCAGGTATAAATCTGATACCAACTGAGAGGTAGCCTGAAAACCTGCCGACTCTCTACCTCTTCAGGACCAGGTTTTATTGGTTGGAAAAACGCATTAAAAGACCAATCTGGATGAATGTGCTTGGCTTCACCCAAGGGTTAAAACAAGGATGATCGGCGCACCGTCTCTCATCCACGCTGATTGTCCAGGCCGCATCAGTGACACTGAGTAGGTGGCAAGTGAGCTTGTCAGGCATGCGAAAACAAGGCACTTAGCCTGAATTACTGTAGCCAATATCCAGCGCTTTATGTCCGCGCAGAATCCTGTCAGATTGTTTTTTGCTTTTAAGCACTTGACATATAGCTGGGAGTAAGCGAGTAAGTAAGAAAATTATTACGGCGGGAGCGCCGCCCTTGTTGAGCACACGGTTTTAAAACATTCCGCGTATTAGTCAGGATTCCTCTGCCCGGTTGTTCCTAACATGCATACGCTGAGTGTGGTGCGTGCGCGTGCGCGGCCTTACTCCACTGGCACAGATTCTCCAGGCTCTGTTCCTACGCTTCACGCAGGGGTGGCGGAGGCTGCGTTGAGGGGGCGGCGCTCCCGGAGGCCAGCAGGAGATTGGCCGGAGTCACATTTGCATGTCTTGCTCCGGTGAGCGCCGCTCCAGACGGAATGTTAACAGTGGGCAGAGGCCCACGGGCCTTGGGAAAGGCGCCAGGCCCGACTATTTCTGAATGCGAAGCTTTCACGGGGGCCAGAGTGGGCTGTGTGGTCAGAATGCAAAGCTTTAAAAGTCTGCAGTCGCTCTGTGATCGCCAGCTTTCGTGCTGTTTGGATTTCATTTTATTTGACCCAATCATTTTATAATATTTTTCAGTTCTTTGTTTGGTTCTTCTACCACAACAGCTCTGTTTTCCCTCAGAAATACGGTCTTCACTGCCGCTTAGATTTTTCAGCACACCACAACCACGTGCTTGCAAAACACGGTAAGGGTTGCTGTTACTGTAATTCAACATGTGGAGTTATCCCGTTTCTACTGCTAACATCTGAGGTGGAAAATGGCATTTTAGTGTAAACACAAGTGGGAAGCAGGTGATTGTAAAGCCCGGTGAACCCAGCAGACGGCTGGCTGCTCCACCTTGAGTTGGGATATCTCCGAATGGTCAGATCGGCCTCTGCTGGGTGTGCACTGTGTTCCTTTCTGCCACGCATGGCAGCTCAGTGAGAAATAAATCCTTTTGATTGGATAAGCCGGAAGCCAATGCCTCCAGGAAATCAGCGAAAGGACACTATTCATCCAATGGGAGGTGGAGAGGGTGACAAGCTTCCCGGCAACAGCCCCTTTATGGTATAATTATCATCCTAATGATATTTTCTGGGCTTCTTCATTTGGCTTCTGTTTTTTATTCTCATATCCCAAACGTGAATTAGTTACTGAAATGCTAGACCGTTTTTTTCTCTTCTGAAAGAGATCTCTGTACTGCCATTATAGGCTTCCACCAAATGTATTAAAACCGATGATTTTACTAACAGGGTGTCTTAGTTTGGTGCTGGACTGAGTATCTATGTATTACAACAGTAGGTCAACTTGGGGGTGTTTTATTAGCAAATGTATCTGGTCCTTAACACACAAAGGCAATGTCCAAGCAATTAATAAGTGGTAAGAAAGGTATTTTTGGCTGCAACCTGAAACGTGTGTAGTAAGGAATTACGCTTTGACTAAAAAAGTCAATTTTACCACAGTGGATTGTTGAAGAGAACATAAGACTATCTCTGTTTTGAGGTAATGCTGGTTGCTTTGCTGAAACAGGATGTCTTTCACAATATTTGTTTGTTTGTCTATTTTAACAAATCCATTTACATGGTTAGATTTACCATCCAAATGAGGATAATAATTTTCCGATACGAACCCACGAGGGTTTCCGGGGGCACCCGAGCAGATGCTGACTCTTTAGTTGTCTACTGGATTGGCAGCAAAAATAACAACTAACAACTGGTAACTTCCCTCTGCTTACACGTGGCAGTTGTTTTAGTGAGATACCTGTCGAAGAATAACTATAAATTTGGCAAGAAGCTAAGACACTTGCTAACCGTTGGCGCGGGCACCAACATTTTCAGAGAAATTGCTGATTGGTCTAAAACAGCTTGCTGACAGCGGGACAATTTTGTGAAGCTCTATGTTAGGTAGATGTTCTCTTGAACATTGAACATATGGGTGGCACCGAAGACCTTCGGTAGGGGCTTTACAGCCTTACATCTGCAGAGCACTGGGATCTCTGGGTCAGATCCACAAACCAAAAGTCAGCATAGAGAGGGGCGGTGACCACCACCACCCCCTTCATGAGCTTATTGTTCCTGATCACACAACCTTACAGCTTTGAGTTGTGACCTCTGTTTTAAGGCTACTTTTAGGGTCCCAATACTCTCCTTACAGGTTTGAGTTGTGAGACTGTTCACAAGACAAAGGCTTTTCACACTTGCCAACTAAAACATCGCCTGATCTGCTTGACAGTCCAGAAGCCCATTTCATTCTACCTTTGCCTTGAGCTATTTTATAATTAAACTCCACTTAGGCCTTGTCCTGTGTCCTCTTTGACTTGAAGTCCCTGCTGGCAGAGACTGGAGCCAGAATGCACAACAGCAAAGGGCCGTTTGTGCAGTAATTGCTCGGGAGTTCACGTTTCTCCTTTTCAATCCCCGATTTGCTGACAGGACACACAGGAGGTGAGCCCGCTGTCCATCTGTGCTGGCCTTCAGTTATATTTATTAAAACCACAGGTACCTGTCCCCTCTTTATAGGTCAAGCCAACTTACTCTGCAGGTGTGGAGCGGCCTGTGTCATTTCCCCCTTTTATCCCTGACCTGGAGCTGGGCACCACCCTGACTGGCGAAGCAAACATCAGCAGTATTACTTACCGTCTGGCTGGAGAGCAGCCCGTGGAACTCTCAGAAAACTCTCAGAGAGAGGAGAAGCTGGATGGCGTGGCAGGCTCCGGTCCTTTCTGTATAGAGTGCGAGGGGTGTGGGGAGAAAGATCCCTGAGACGTGACAGAGAGGGGACGCACATCTGATGCGTGGTGGGGTCGGAGAGATGTGTGGCAGAAAGCTTCCTCTACCTCTCCGTTTGGGCACGACGCTGCCAGTCCTGAGGGCAAGGGAGGTTCACACTGAATATCAGTGTAAACCCACGTACGCAGTTACTAAAGGGTCAACTTTAAAAAGTGCAATGCATGTCAAATGACAAAAATATTTTGTTGTAAAACAGCTTTGGCTCAATGGGTGTGATTTTGTAACTAAATGTATATGAAACCATTGTGAATTAATTTGACTTACATATTTTAACATGTCCATTAGTTTAGTGTTTGCTAGCTGCTAATAGACGGGACCTTTTTCATGCAAAACGTAAGCTGTTAAAAATTACTACAACCAAGTATATATTGAGGTGTTTGTTCTGTGCTTTTGGTGTGATAGTGTCACTTGTGTTAAAGTTATTGTGTATTGTTATTAAATAGTGTCGCGACGATGTTCAGATTTTTAAACTTTTTACCATTTAAAAAAAAACAACCTACTTTTAGAACCTATAACCTCTGGATCAGAGGGTCCGAGTGGCCAGAAATCTCAAGCATTGTGGGTTCCATATGTTTGAACATGAAATGGTATCCGCTCCCCATGCATAAACGCAGAGCAGGGGGTCTTGAATATCTGACATCCAAGCTTCCTGTAATCTACATCAACCCCCTCACACACACCCCTTGTTCATTTTGTAAGAAATCCTGGTGACCGCTTTTGCCTTGCCACCCAGTACTGAAAGAATACAGATGGTTTGCGTCAGAAGGCCGTCTTAGCCCATTTTCATTGTTTTCACTTAATTGGTTTATTATTAAAGAAATTCCCCTAGTCCTCAATGGTAAAAAAATAAAATAAGGGTGTTGAAAAAATGCATGATAATTTATTGTGTTGGAAAGCAAGGCATGTAACCTTTTATGAAAGGCCTAGCCAGGCTCATTGATGGCTGGGAATGAATGCACACAGCGAACTGGCATTATTGTCCTGTGAGAGGCTGTGTGTGGTGGGGGCGCGGGGGGGGTTTGGTGTCAGTGAGGTAAGAATCGGCCTGCGGGGGAAATGGCAGAGTCACTCAGGAAGTACTGATGCCAAGGCCTGGGGGCCAGACCCTTGGTCTAGCCACACTGGTGCCAGTGATGAGCAGGGGTCAGTCACAAGATCCGCTTATCTCTGCTGGGGCCGTTCTCCACCCCCACTAGACGCCACAGCGGCCGCCAGAGTCTGTGCTGCAGCGACAGAGTGGACACCAAGGAAGGGGGGGCGGGGGGCGCTCGGCATTCTCCGGCCTGAAATACAGTTTCAGGGGAAGCTTTTTTTTCTCAGTTTTAGTTTTCAGGCAGTGCGGGTTCAGCGGTTCTGGGTCTCCAGGCTGTTGAGTATGTGGACAGCAGTTTCTCTGGGTCTGGGTCTGGGTCTGGGTCTGGGTCTGGGTCTCTCACAGTCTGCTTCCAGCCTGTTTCACCTCACACCAGCTGCTACGTTTTCTGGGGAGGATATTATGTATGCTCTTTTGTGTTTTCCCTGTTGACAAACCAAGAGCTTGTCTGAGAGCATGATTGGGTAGACACGGGGACTGTCCTTTGATCTGGGGTGGCACTGATGTGGCTGGTGGGGTGGGGAATAAATCCCATTAAAATGTATTTCAAGTTTACCTTGTATGCACTGCGGTTAGATGTTGACCATGGTGGTTTGGGCCGTGTCAGGTCATTTTACAAAAGAAGATGTCAAAACATGAGCTGTGTGTCCGCCATTCCAGTCTGATAATGAACTATTTTGTTGTTCCTTTACACGACATGATATCAAATCAGTTGCTAGGCGTTGAAGACACAAAAAGAAACCAATCTCTGGATTTCAGTGGGAGAAAGCTCTACTCCAGAATGTACACAAAGATTCCTGCGATGAGGCTGTTCCTCACAATAAGAAATGCATTATTCTTTCAGTGCTCCAGACTTCTGAAGGCACCATGAGAATTCCCTTTGTTTTTGGATGCCATCAGAGACGTTGTGAAACAGAATCGTACATCATGTTTGATATTTGAATTCAGAATAATCTTTTCTGATTTATGAAACTCACTCCGCCCAGACTGCCTACGTGAATGGGAGAATTTCCCCTACAAGTCTTCTTTAAAAAAAAAAAAGGGATCTGTGTTAGGCGCCAACGTTTCATCAGATACAAGAAAATGTCTTTTTACATTTTACATGGTCTGTTTTCTTCTTCTTTTTTTTATCTCACCCATCTCCTAAACGTCCATATCTTTTTTATCCAGCTGCTCTTCCTGTTGTCGATGGGGCCCTCTCTCTAAGCTGAGAACATCGCGAAAATAAATCAGCGAGACTACTTCTGTGCACCGGCAGAGGGTTTGCCAGGAAGCTGAATCACCGATCGCAGACCTGCTCTGAGTCTGCTTTACGCTGTGTGTTTTCTCACCTTTTACTGCGTTGTTTCCACCGAGGTCGGGTTTTGTAAGGCGAGAAGCCCTCATGGGGGGGATCCGCTTTGTCACTCCATGGAAGACTCCTCCAGCGCCCTCCTCTGGTCACAGTGTGTCATAATGCTTTTGGCTCCTGCGGTTGTGCCAACGATTTCCAATTTTCTACCCTTCTCAACCCTCGCTCCATTTGCATGCAAGGCTAATTTTGTTTGCCTTTTAATCACCGTTACAATGGAGGCTTTGCTCCTGGGGAAAATAATAAACATTTAACCTTGTGGAAAATAACGATATAATTTGGAATTGTTTCCTTGATTAACATGAGGTCAGGGGGTGAAGGAAGGAGGGGAGATTACAGGTAATAAACGCAACACAAAAGCTCTTTAATTTGTTCACTGAAATTCATATATGTGCTGAACGGCATGGCAGATGATGCATTCAGATTGTTAGCGGTGGATGTTAAAATCAGTGGTCGACCTCAAACAGAGCACATTATTTTAGCCTCCGGCTGTATCGATTGCATTGTTACTTAGCAATCATGCTTCAATTTTTGAAAAACCAGTGACATTTTTATCAGAATAACAACGTTGAACATAGTGATATGTTGGTATAGTTAACGTTCTGAATGTGAACAGACATTTGATTTGTTAGATGTTGTAGGCCTCAAGGGCACAATTGTGTTGAGAGCCTGATCAGCGACGGAGAGCGTGGAACTGAGGCACGGAATTCTCTTTTCCAGACTACCTTCCGAAGAGCCTCACTGAGGCAGGCCGTCCTGTTAGGACGAGAATGATTGGACAGTTTGTGCTGTCCGTCTGTTCACGCTGCGACTTAGTCTAGACTAAACACGAACAACGTATGAGCCAACCACAATAACCACAATGCTCCATTGATAAGCTAGAAACCAGCCAATGGCAGCAAAGCAGAACTCTACCAATGTGTTATAAACTAATCAACCCTTGGAATTTCAGTGTGGACCACTATTCGATTTCTGAATCCCTAACCACTGTATAGAAACCAGTCCGGATGTCTGGACCCGATCACCACATATGTGAAAGACACCAGCAGTCTCACTTTCCTACCTCTGGGTTCATTACTCATAGGCCCTTATTTTGATCAATAGGGTGCATGTGGACCAAAAATAATTTCATTTCAGCGCCTCCTGATGGTAATTTCACTTCTTCCAAACACCTCAGTGCTCAGTCCAAATAAAGTCAAAGGAATCCCTGGAGCTGTAAGATCTTCAGCGTGTCTCAATGGGGGGAAACAAGCAATATAAATAACATAATTTAGCATGTATGGTGTAGCAGAGTCGCTATTTAGCTTCTCCATTGCCTCCTATGTAAACTATGCTGTTTAATGCTATTCAGAAGGACAGAGAGCGTGTTGGGTGCACCTGTAGATAAGCCACACTGGAAGATTTCGAAGCAGATTTGCTGGAGCAGCAGACTGATGGTCAACAGAGCATTCTCCTGTCACCGACGGCGCCAACCTCCTCCTCCATTAGAGCAATCTTTGCTCGACTTGTTTCCTCCAATGTTGGAGGCACAGCCAGCTTCAGCGACATACTGAGCGGTGGAGACAGAAACGCCATCCTGCAGTTTCACTCACCTCAGCTCCGCTACCCCAAGTCGGAGGTGAGAGCGACGAGTGGTCTCACATTAGCAGCCCCCCTAATCAGCGGATCATTTGGTTACAAACAGTCAAGTGCTACGGAAATTCATATGATAAATGTTTTGGGAATTTTCAGCTGTGGAACTGAATGTGTCTCTAGTTGTCTCAGCTCTAGATCTGCACGTGTCTCAGTTCTGGAGTTAGATCTGCACATGTCTCAGTTCTGGAGTTAGATCTGTACGTGTCTCAGTTCTGGAGTTAGATCTGCACATGTCTCAGTTCTGGAGTTAGATCTGCACGTGTCTCAGTTCTGGAGGTAGATCTGCACGTGTCTCAGTTCTGGAGTTAGATCTGCACGTGTCTCAGGTCTGGAGTTAGATCTGCACATGTCTCAGTTCTGGAGTTAGATCTGTA
>JAOVYW010052834.1:0-23822 GCA_025775045.1 Hiodon tergisus | reverse complement strand
ATGGGTTCTCGCAGGCAGCGGCAACCAGCACATTTAACACCATGTCCAACAGACGGTGAATCTCAAGTGGTGGTTTGGCCGGAATGGGCGCGCCCCCCTCACTGGGTGGGGCAGGGTCACTGATAAGCAGCTCCATGAGATCAGACTGTTCCCATCAAGCAAGCATCCTCTGACAACCACACACACACACACACACACCTGCCAGCTCCCTGTGCGGTCGTTTTTGGACAGAGTTTAACCTTCGCAGAGAGCTGTGTGGCAGTTGCGTTTTGAGTGGGCAAGGACGTTGAGAGTTCTGTTAGTCACATGCGCACACACACTAAAACGGCCTTCTAGGAAGAAGTCCACTGAAGTATACCGATTATTTCCTGTAGGAAACATTTAGCCACAAAAGCGCTTGGGATGCGTTGACCTCAGGCAATGTTAAATGAAATGCTTTTTCGTGCATTATCGAGGATTCAATTAGTTTTGATACAAAGAATGTTCCTCGGCAAGAGGTTTTAACAATGCACCCTGTTCTCACAGCAACGTTCCGTGCTCGTCTCATGAAGATTACGTCATTGCTTGTAAGAATGGCTTTTTTCTCCTTGAAAATAAGCAAACAAGAAATGCAGAAATACTTTTCCACAAAAGAATTCCCAGAGGCAACAAACTTATTGGTCAAATGGCTCTCTAGGCCTGTGATTCTCAAGCATTTGTTTAGGGAAAGAGTATACCCAGGCACATCATTCAGATCATTCCCCACATTATGTAAGCTTAAAATTGTAGTTTAATCTTGGATACTAACTGCACATAGGCAATCGGTGCTCTATGGGCCCTGCATTCCCAACAAGAAAAACATTACTGAAAAACTTTATGCAAAATACCACTATTGTAGCTGGTAATCTGAATCAGATTGGTGATTGAGGCTTAAACTGGATTAAAAACTTATCACGCTAAACACATACTTATATACACGTATATACACACATACTTCATGGAAAAACAATTAATCAGCAATGTACGGATATGTGCTCAAACCATAATTAAACTAGTCTACAAGTGTTATACTTGCTGCTATTCATAGTCTGTATCAGGCAAATAAAAAATTTTTAAAACAATGAGTGACATTCAGGATTCTCAGCTCTCTCCTTGATCTAAGTAAGGCTATAAAACAGAAACAGAACTAAACCTGGAAGACGGCAAACGTTGGGGATACATATAGCCACTGCTTAGATTCAAATAAATGTTTGAAAAGCAGTAAATGTATGAATAAAAATATGAATCCTTCTTCATCACATATGGTAAACTGTAAAAAAATAAATATATGTTTTAAAATATACACAGATTTTAAAAAATTCATTTTTGATAAACTTCGCATACCTCAACATTGAGATGGGAAAGGTAAATTTCTTACAAAAACCACCCGGATTAAATAAAATAAATAACTAACAGCTAATTTTAGTAATTTTAGTACGATACATTTCAACAAGCTGGGCCGGATATTATGCGATGAAGCCTACTCGTGGCAGACGTTACCAGGGACACGAACTGGAATTAGCGCAGAGATTTACCAGGACTGCACGTCAAAAGAAAATACGCTGCAACTCGACGCTTCACCTTGTACTCTGTTTCAGCAGGAATCGGGGAGGGAGATTTGCGTCCCCGGTTTGATAAACAAAACTGACGGGCCGCAGAAGAGAGTCTGGGATGCCGTGTCGAGGCCAGAGGAGACATGACCTTTCCCTTACATGGCATGCACTGATATGATACTCCTTTTTCCTCTGTCTTCGAGATTCAAACACAGTTTGGAATGTCTACTAACAGTTATTTCCTTTATCAAGCCTTTGTATCCACAGAGCGCTCTTTAACAAACAAATTCCCACCGCTCCCAACAAGCCAGTGAAATGAGGGAGTAATGCTGGGATAGCTAAAGTACGCCTTCTGTCAATCAGATCTTGCGGGGCTAGAACCCTGTTTGGGGTTTCCAGTTCTCCTCCACCAGCCCACCAGGACATGAGCAATCCGGGTCAATGTAGCATTGATTCTGCTTTATTGACTTTGCAATAGCTAAACACTGGGTTTGTTTCTTTAACCCGTGAAGAGAATGACCCCCTGTGTGTTCCTCTACTCCTTACCAGGAGGGAGTCTAATCACTTAGAAGGGGAAGGGGCACCACAGCATTGCCTAACCCCCGTCAAAGGTATGAAGCTGCACCAGACAGGGGTTCAACAAACAACTGGAATATAGCTCTACAGCCAGCTGGAGATAGGGACTCTCTTTTATAAGAAAGACAACTCCAGTTCCACAGTGTAGGGGGCGGTATAAGGTTGGCGGAGGACTTAAGGTGTGTGGCTGCTGGCGCACCCCCAGCACTTGATTATTACAGTAATGTACCAACTGTCGGAGATACTAAGGGGCCAGCCCCCGTTCTGCTCTGCTTGCACCACCCTCCAAACACACACCTGAGATGGGCAGCCTCTTTCCCACTCGGCCCCCTTGCTCCGTCTCTACACTCCTATCCAGGCCATGCCAAGCCATGCTAAAAGAGACACTGTGATACAAATTGGAGAGCTAATACTGGAATCTCCTAAAATAAAAGCCAGGTCCAATATTTGGCTCTCCGTTACCTGAGAGTGGTAGCAAATGTTCACTTCACGTATTATAGTGAACCCCCCAGGAGCATTTTTGTCATCCATTTCAATGGATGGTCTGCAGTCTAGCACGTCTTTTCTGGAGCATAAAGCAGTAGCTATATCTGGATGGCACGGACATGGAGGAACCCATTCACACCAAGAAGGACTGGAACAGAAACAATGACAGCCCTCTATCTCCCATTCACATGCGCCCAAGGTCCCCGGTGCGGAGCCATTCACATGCGCCCAATGGCCCCGTCGCGGAGAGACTGTGCCGGCGGGACGAGAGACCCGCCCCCCCAGGCAAGCATTGGGATGTTTCGGCCGTAGGGGACCAAGCTTTGGCAGTGCGCGGAGCTTCAGCTATCAGACATACCCATGAAGCAAAACTATTTAAAATGCCTCCAAAAACCACGGACCCTGTCCCAGGAGACGCGCGAACAGCAGCCGTCGGGCCGATTACTCTTGGTAAGCATTAACTGACATTTGTCTCCACTTTGTACCTCCTATCTTATAGGCAATCTGTGTTGTATAACTTGTGCAGCAATCCCACCATGTTTCGACTGTAGATAAACAGAAAGAGAAACGAGAACACTCAGAGGAAGCATAGCAGCCGTATATAAATCGAGCCCTAACTGTCATCTTAAGTACAGAGGCATCGCCCGGGACTGTGTTTCGGTACAAACGCGGTTTACACAACCCAGACGAGCTTTGTGCCAAAGCCAATAGTTCCACAGAAACCGCAACAATATAACAAGAGCTTTAAACCTGACACTTCCTGGCTTCGTAGGCCTCGCAGAAGACATGGAACCCATTGCTCAGGTTTCACCTCCAGGTGTCAACTCAGACTCAGTTTTAGCGCAAAGCTCTCTAATAATCAATGGTTAGCAGAGCGAGGGACGAGCAGATGCTTTCCGATGCCAAGAGTAAGCACGTCTCTGATTTATTACAGTCTGACAGGGATGAGACAGACCTGAGAGCAAGTTACCAAACTCTATCCGTTTCAAATGGAAATGGTACGTAAAACACAAACTGCATCGTTCGCTGACCAGTCACCATCCACCGTTATCTCATTTTCGGCCCGATGGCACTCATTCACATCCGGCAGTTGCACCAGGGAGCCGGGCACAGATTAAAGACACATGTCGCACCTTGTTCCAAAGAGGACAGCGACAGCTGCCCCAGGAATTTGTTCCGGTAACACATACTGTATCTCACAGCTTAAGGGTGGGGAGGTAAATAAAACATTGTCCTCGCTAGATCTTGTTTACATGAACGGCAAGTAAGCTAGCTGCTACCTACAGCAACCATCCAAAACTTTCACAAGTAGGACTGGTAAACACTCAATGTAAGACTTAATATTATCTGTATGCAATGCCCAGACAGTATCTCTATAATACTTTTGTGCAAAAAAAATAAAAATAAATATATATATATATACACACACACAGTAAAATCATTATTATTAGCATTCATGTACTAATTACTAATGATAACGCAAACAAGCTGTCAAATCAAATTAAATCTGGCAGAAAATAATTAAATAACAAAACCATTTTTGTATGGCTAATAAATATAAAACATGAAAACTATTTTCGGCTACAGCATTTTTAAAAATAGCGTTGTCTTCTGCAAACAAGAAACGAGGAATGGTTTCCATATGTCTGTTCAAGCCCCTAAACACACTAAGTAAGGATATACTGCATTCATAAATCTTTTATTTATCTTTTCAGGGAAGAGATCAAAAGCACCAGATGATACAAGACAGCGAGTGACCTCTCCTAAGCATTTAGTGTTTTTTGTCCCACACCACCGGCTGTACCTTTTCAGCAGATTTCAGGCATTTCAGGCATTTTCTTCTTCCAGAGAGGCTGCTTTCCGTGTCCACTCCTGACTCAGTGAGCCGTGCTCAGTGGCCCTGTGCCAGTGCATCTGCCAGAAGCCCCCCGGCCCTGACACTGCTATTGTAATCCCCCGAAACAGGAAGGCGTTCTTCCCCCTCGTCAGTTCGCATACTGGGGTGTCCTGCAGCGCACCCCGCCACGGCCTCTTGGCGTCCCAGCCAGGAGGACTGCAATACTCCCACTCTCAAATAGCTCTAACAATTACGCGCTATTAGACGGAGAGTTGTGTCCCGAGAACCTCGTTTTATCTATATTGGTAATTGTTCGTCCTTTCTGCAGGGGGAACTTGTTATTTCTTTTTTTCTGTATGTAGCAATCAACATGATGGAAAAAATATGACCTCGGGATGTCAAAATGCCATAATTTAACGGCAAGACAAACTTAGAACCTCCCTTTAACACTGGGTGTATTTCTGACATATCAACTGTAATGTCAATTTATAGATAATTAAGATATTTCAGCATTACAAATATAATTTATGGCCCATTACTGAAACACCCTTGCTAAACTGGTAGACACTAAGTTTAGAGGACCAGCTTCAGCAATACCTAGCATTGTAACATCTTTACTGATAAAATGGGGGAGTAAATAAGCAGTTGTAGTTTTATAAATAGTTGCATTGAAAATGAACCGTTACTTAATTGTGTAAAATAATATCTTTGCCTAATACAGGGGGAACAAGCAATGTAGGCCCTCTAGGGCCTCTTTGTTGCTGCTGGGTCTGACAATACGTTACGCCCAAGAGCCAAAGATTCTCATTAACTGACCCGACTCTGCCCATTCTGACGCTGTTTGCAGCCAACAGAAACACAAGGTTTATAGATCGGCTGCCATATAACAAGCAGACCGAGCTGGAGAAACGGTGCACCAAGCCTGGGCTACACAACAGCCGTTCAGCGCAGCCTTCTGAATGTCTTAATCACCGAGGCGGTAAAACAAAATGCCAGCACAAATAAAACATAATAATTACGCAAATCAGACGGAAAGTGGGGATGGCGCGGGTAAACGTTTTTTGCCATTCCTTCCGTGGGGGCCCACCGCCGTAATCACAGCGCCATTGAAGCGGGCACAGAAAAAGGGGCACTAATTGCAAGGGAGCGATCTGAGCGCGATGGGTTACACACCCGGGTGAGCGGCGCACAATGCCAGAGCCGGGAAAACAACGCCACCCCTCATTCACAATGGCGCGTCGCCGCTCCTTCTGGGGCAATTACCTTCCCTCTTTGTCAACCGGTTTAATAACCTCCATCCAGGAGACGTTGTGCTTGGGGTTAAGTCATTTCGGGCTCTTTAATATGCAGATGAGGCCTCTGGGCATGCAGGGGTAAAGTGGCACGGCTCCTGGATAGTGCACCGACGCATTGTGGAGCACCTGCGCCTCGGGGAAGTCCTGGTCTAATTGACACCAAATAGTGTCAATTATTCCACTCAGTGAGTCCCTGTTAGTCACCTGTGAGCTGCTGCAGAACGCTTGTCACAGAAGCGCTCTGTGACGGGTCGGCCAGAGCAACCCCCTCCACCTCCCTCCGTGGGCCTACAGCCCCCAGGCCCTTCCATCCTTGTTGTGCGTGTCTTGGGGCGAATAAACTGGCATACCTCACGTACTAGTGTGATATCATTTCCTCTGCTGTACCAAGCCAATCAGAGTTCATATCAGAATTCACACTGCAGCTTCCACGTCGCCAGATGATGGTATTTATTAAGGATGGACAGTCGAAATCGCAGGGAGCAGAAGGAGAGTATGGGCCTTGGAAGGAGCGAAGCTTATTGGCCTGTGCTAGGCCTTCATCTCCGGAGCTTAATTCACATGGCATATCAACGGTTTATTGAAGATAGCCTTTTGGCGCGCTTTGTCATCTCCCTCTGGGACCAACCGGGGAGGCCCCACAGCTGGACTGGCCAGTTCCCTCACCCTCTGGACCAGCCTCTTTCGCCCTCCGTGTGAGGGGTTGGAGCCCAAGGGACGTGGGGTGTTCCGGGAGATTTGCATTGGTGGTACCACCAGACCACGCGTGGCAAGCCACAGATTTGACTGAACACCGATAGTAGCAAGTCACTTTTGCAGGCATCGGTCCAGAACTGGCTTTTTGGTGGAAAGCCTTGCAGCTCTGGAGAAACTGCTGGAGAAAGGCGAGTTGTGGTAGGCCACTGTCTACCCACACAAGGTCATACTTAAGAATTTAGATACCAAAATGAACTCAACAAGGGAAAGCGAAGGTATTCCCGCAGCACATGGAGCGGATTAAAACACTGAATGCCCAAATGAAATCAACATCGTCAGCTCCAAATCAGTAATGTCGTGAAACAGCGAAATAAAGGAGCCGTTCCCAGGAGGCACAGTGATTAAAAGGGAAGCGTTGAAAGGAGGTAAAGCGACGTCGTGGATGAGGATGCGGGTTCGAGCGATCATGAAAGACCAGCAATAGGCAAGATCTGCGCACCTGATTTTCATGTGTAATTTCCAGTTGATGTTGATCATCGTTAGGGCAGTCAAGCTGTAATAAATCACGGTCACATCACACGAGAGTTAAATTACCAGACTATCCCTTTTCCCCCCTTGCAATCTAACTGTCAGAGACAAAGTCTTCTGCTAATCGACACTCCAAAACATTTACATGAAATCTGCATCTGCATTAAAGCAATACAATGTGCGGATAATGCAACCAGCAGTGGCCACGGTGGTTCAGAGTGACTTACTAAATGAACGGGTCTCTAAGGCTTTGAAAGGAGAAAATTGTGTTTTGAGGATGCGGCCTTCTGAGTGGCCCAGTCAGTGCCCGAGTACAGAGCATTATGAGTTGGAGATCACTGTTTCGAATCCAGCTCATGTCAGCCCATGTGACCAGGAGCACAGAGGCGGACCACAATCGACCACCCAGACTGTTGTGGGTTAATCAGCAGGGCTTTTTTTCAGCTCTTTGTTATTGGCGTCTCCCATTGGTTTCCTGGACACCTGTAGGGCTCCGATAGGGACGTGCCTCTTCACCATTGGCTGAGGCCCTTATGAGCGGCAGTGGTGATGGGGTTTTCCAGCTAGCTATCAATTAGTATCCAATTGAATCCTGGAAAACACCAGGTCTCCTTCAACCAAAATAAGGATTTCAATTAAACTATTATGAGGCAGGGTGAGACAAAACGTCCCACAGACACAAATATTTATATTACTATTATTTATAAAATATATATTATTTTATTGCTTAACATACATAAATCTGTATACTCTCACCCAGTAGTCAAGTACTGGTAGTTTGCCTCAGGCAAAATACTGCTGTTTAAGTATAAAGATTTAAAAGTAGTTTAATATATATTTATATACAGAATATTTCTTAAAAACTACTAAACTACTAAAAACTAGAGCTTAATTGGCCTGAAGTCAAAGTGTCAGAAATTGAATTTTGGAATGGTAGATATTCTGAGCCACTTATCAGTTTTGAACTGCAACCAAAATCGTCTCTTTTTTTAAAGACGCAAGCGGACTGAGGGCATAGTGAAGTAAATGTAGGCCCTTAAAAGGACAGGAATTCAGAGTTCCAGGAAGTCCATTCACTGGCCATCAGCACAGCCTCTAAAAGCACTATTGTTCCAGGAGGGTCCTCCAACAACAGGTGTCGCATTTGCCCAATGACAGGCGAATATTCCTCTCATCTGCTGACGCTCCGCGTAGGGAGAGACACGGCCTCCGGCAGAAACAGCGCTGGTTCCTTAAACACCACACGGGCATCCTAGTGGACCTTGAACCGGCAAAAGGGAGCTTCTCCTGGTAGAACCTGGAACACTCAGAAGGGGGCGGCCGGCCTCTCTCACCGGCTGAAATAACGACCCACGACATCGCATCAAGTGGCGCCAGAATTATGGCCAGGCAATCGTTTCACATTCTAATCCAGACCCATAACTCATAACCAGGCTTCGGGTTACTCCATCTGTAATGAACAGCACAATCCTAAGGCATTATTAGATACTTGACCCCCCCCCACAAAACCTTAAATCTTAAGCCCCCCCCCCCACCCAAGAGTGACGTTGCTTGCTATCCACAATAAAACAAGTTTCTACAGCCTCCTTCTGACAGCCTCATTTAGCCTCTTGCTAGGTGTAAGACATCATCCAAAAACGAAATTAGTTTCACCATAGTCCATCTTTACGTTAAAAAGACAGCCTAGCATCGAGCACAATGTAGACAGGGTTCGCTGCATGACTTGTATTTTGGGGAAGAGTGGCTGGGCTGTGTTTCAGTCCAATGAGACGAGCTTGGCTCGTGCGCTAAAACCATTAGGGGGCTAAATGAGATGTCGGCAGGCCGGGTGTCGGTTACATCGACACTATTTTGATCTCTGTCAGCCCACACATCCTCTTGTTTGTTCGGGCATTGAGTAAAATGGCGCCTGGGAACCGGACCCGGAGGGCCAGGGGTCGACAGTGTGAGACTCCCAGCGTGAGGCCCGACCCGGCACCGCCACCATGACGAAGGCACCCATCCCGTGCCCGCCCCCCGACTTCACGCTGCTGTCTGCCCTCCCAGCGTGGTCCCGGCCCCCGTCCCACCTCTCGTCGGCCAAAGCGACTTACGTCAACATCCGCACTGGCCCACGGGCACTTTAATCTACCAAACGGACCAGGCTATTTTTAGGGCCAGGGTTCCGGAGCACAATGACGGATTTAGACCCATTAATCAGGCCCTGTTTTCTTGTGTGTCAGCATTTAGCACTCCCTGAACTAACTGGATACTGATGGGTCACAGAAGATCGCAAGTTAATTAGAACTGCTGTAAACCTCGAACCCCCCCCCCCCCCCAGACTAACAGACTCAATCGACTTACTTCTGAAGCGTCACAAGGGCTGCGGCTATCGCTCACAGTTCTACACAAAACCGCTTCTGTATGCCCCGGCCTCAAAGAGGCTCCTTTGCTCGGATTCGGGGAGGGGAGGGGCAGGGTTTCCGGAGCGGTAGCTGAGAGAGCGACACACAATGGGGCGCTGTACCCTCCCGGAGCCGAGGGGACCCGGCCAACAGCTGAGCACAGAGAAGATGGCCCCTGGAATGCCGCCGCCGTCGCTACTGTTGAGCAGTCAGAATATGAGCTGCGGGGAAAGCGATACGGTTCTGGGGCGAAGGATGGCGCACCAAGGGAGCAGCTGCTTGTTTTGTCATCCCAAAAGGGGAGCTACATTTAGTCGTGTTCAGGACCACGCACCACTCTTTTTGGCCATTTTTTTTAGGCCCCCGTGTGTATGTACCCAAGTTCAGTAAGAGCAAAGTGGGCTCGCGGTAATACGCGCAATTATTCCTGTCCCGTTTATTTATTCTGGGAAAATACCTTTAGCTGTAGATTAGTGAGGGGGGGCCAGGGTTCTCAATGAAGACTTCACGGGTCAGACTGGAGGCCCAGCATACAAGCGACAGATGCACTTTACAGAGGGGCAAGTGGCGCGATGGCCGACAAGAGCAACAGGCTTAAGCCCCCTTCGGCAGGCCAAGCAGGAGCACACGCACACGCACACGCACACGCACACGCACACGCAATAAAACACATCCCTCTTTCCTGAGGTTGTCGGAATCAAGGTTCGGCAGAAGGGGGGCGGGGATAAAGGAACTTGACTGATGTTTGGCCAGTGTGTACTGCCTAAGGGATGAACGAATGGACAAGGAAGGAGTGCTCTCTGCATTTGGAGTGAGCCTGAAAATGCCCAGGTTCACCTCGGCCACCGGCCAAGTCATTAAGGCTGCCGGCTCCATTTCATATGCATCGAATCTAGGGCTTACGCCACAGATCATTATAACCACAATCCCTATTAATTAGGGAGATAAAACAGAGCCAGGTGACAGCGAAGGCCAAGGCAAAGCTGTCGCTGCCACATGCGACTTTTAGAGGATACCTAAAAAAAGACACCACAGACAGCTCAACTGAGGGACCTGACGTAGCACACAACTTAGTTCTACTAAGTCTGAATCTCATTACGCTCTCTGTTGTAACGGAGGATACCGGACCGGCCCTGAATCTCACTCCGATGCTGAGTGGGGCTGAAACCAGAGCAGACACTGGGGCCACACATACAGAGGACTGCCATGTGGCACTACAACCACTCGTGTCTTCCAGCATCGGAAACCCCAGAAATCATCCTGCCATCAGAAAGAAGACAAAAGTGAGCTGAATAAGCGAGGAGGGGTAGCGGAAGTGGGGCAGCCTTAGCAGTTAGGCGCTCTCTCCTCGCTGGTGAGTGGTGAGTGGGCTCCCAGGCCTAGAGAGAGATCACAGCTGACTTGGCTTTGAAGAGGCAGGTCTACAGCCTACCCACCCCTCCCCCGACCGCCCGCTCTCTTAGTGAGGCACCACCTGAGTTAGAGGAGCTCAGCTTACTGCCTGGGAGAACAAAAAAAAAAAAAAGCCCTCTCGCTTTCACATTAGCAACTGTTCGTTCTTTCACTAGGGTCACATGGGGCCACCTTTTTCACTTCTTGACAGGCCTGCCACCTCAGCCCTTTCCTAGCGCACTTAAACATTTCCGTGCTCACACCCTGGCCAGAAAAGGGGGTACATTCTTCTTTCATTCAAATGGCTAAATGCGGCACTATACAGTCAGGGCTGCCAGAATTTACGTGTTGTCACGTAGTCCTTGGAAAAACACACTGGGCAGACCAATCGTACATAAGTATGCACAGGCTAAAGTTTACTCTTTGTGATAAAAGGACGAAGTGTAATGGCGTGTAATGTGTTTTTTTGGCCTTAAGGCTGACGTGCATCAGCTCCATCTGATGGAGTCCTGTTTTTGGGGAAGGGGGGAAGGAGAGAGAGCGACTTACCGTAGGAAAACAGTGACAACAGTTCCCTCCATGGGGACCACACCAAAACCTCAGGCATACTTTTCCACCAGGAACACGCAACGTAATTCTGACTGCTTGGGTCACAAGATGGGATCATGAGATAACAAGAGCTTACCGGCAGCCGGAATTGCTACTTTTACTCCCAGGCACTATAAGAGCTGGGGCTAACTTGGCAGAGGGCACGTTTTACCGATGTCCAGGCAACTAGTAATGCCCTCCAGCCAAACAAGCTGCTCCACACTGAATCACCCACAGCACCTCCCACAATGACAAAAAGGGGGGAAAAGATCAATGTCTGGGTTAAATTTAGTGTGAACTCTCAGTCCTGGGCAGACGTGTCACTGGTTCTGTGGCACGCCTCCCACATTGTGTGGCATGTCCACAAAGATTTTATTGTGCTGCTCCACATGAGAAAAAATGGACTATAGGTAATCCAAACAATTCACAGCAAATTTGAGACTGAAAAGAAATGGAAAATTAATGTAATAATCATTCCCCGGGTAATAATAGATTTTTTAAAAGTATAAGTAACTGTATATTTAACAAGCTCACCAGAGCAGATTTCTCGGTTCAGGTCAGTCCAGTTAAGCTGACAGTTTTTATTTAATTTGATTACAGCGGTCATTAAATAGACATTTCATTAATCATTTCACTGGGAATGGGAAACTACAAAGCCATTGGCAGTAGCTTGTGTCATGCTGTGCTGACATAGAATGACAATAAGAAGTAAATAACAGAAAAGGCACCAGAGAAAAACCTTAGGTCCTCAAATGGTGGGTGTTATTTCAAATGAGAAGAAAATAATGTCATATTAAACTAAGAAATTAATCTTTGTTTATTTTAAACACAGGCCTTACTAAAACCAAAAAATTCCACATAATCTGATTTGCTTTTAAATTTTAAATTAGAGAAAATTATGCGAACGGTGATCCCAAAATAAGTCTAAATCACTTCCATTAACATTAAGGAAGCCAACTGTCAAATGCCTGCAGCAAAAATATAAGCAACATGATTTTCACGCAGACACTCTTATCCAGAGCGATGTACAAAAGGGCTGTGGTTCCGGCGCTTCACTGTAGCACAGGAAGTTAGTGTGACAAATAAAAATAAAGATGTTAGGACATGGGGGGGGGAAATCCACAATATGAGTTATATTAATTTTATAGAGCATACTAATGATTTGGTAAATTCAGTAAGCCTGAGCTGACACCACAAACCCAGCAGCACAGCTGACACCACAGATTATCATTGCTCCGGGTTTAGCTAATGCGCTAAACCCACTGTACACGGGTCACGGTGGTTACAGACACACTGTCTAAACACACTGGGATGGGAAAAGCAGCAGGTCGCCCAGGTAGCGGACATCTCCACTCTACAAGATCCTGGCCGGCTTGTTGACACTGAATTTATTCAATGACGCTGACCACAGTAATGCTCTCTCTGAGACTTCCTCCAAACAGCTGCAGGCTACCCTGGAGTGATTCTGCTATAACAACCAGCCTGGGGTCACAACATCGCCACTTTAACGACCCACACAGCTGGCCATACCAGAGGGATCTTCTTGTGACCTCAGCCCCTGTCAGCAACAGGCCTATTAACGTCTGACATTATTAACATTTGGGCCATAAAATAGGCCATTTTTTACACAACTCACAACAAACCAGGTTCTTAATACAAAGACATGAATGGATTTTCAATTTTATTTTAGTTTAAATTCTTATCCTGGAAATTGTGTGTTCTTTAAAAATTCTAATACAGCCAAGTCACTGGCCGGGAACAGCTTTGGAAACTTCCATTGGCAGACTGAAGGCCCCCACAGCCCTCCAGTCCACAGTCGGTCTGATTCCTTCAGATACAGACGCAATATAAACATACCACATGCAAGGATCACAACATACTGGGTCTCTGAAGCTGGAAGGTAAGAACATGAAAGTGCTGCATTTTAGGCGTTTCAGTTACCGTGTGTCAACCCTGAAATTAACCCAGGGTTCCGGTGGAGGGTGTAAAAACAGGAAAAATAATAACGTTTATTGGACGGATGCAAATTTTCCAAAGGAAATGCTTCTCTTTCAGGATTTAACAGTTTGGAATCCCTTTAATCAGTTATGGAAATAAAAAAAAGTGCAACTCTAGGGGCTGTGTTTGAACATGGTGGCTATGCTACTGTAGAAAAAAAAAGTTGCTTTATGTCAGGTTGAGCTGTTTGTTTTCACTATTAATGCATTTCAGATTGTTTTTAAATACGAGATCAGACATACAACAAACTGAAGCAAATTAAGTCTGTTTTAATTTATTGAAATTATTGCTTGTTATGGCTTTAAAAAATTGGGTTGTTAGCTTTGAATGGCTAAAGTGAAATTCAGTTTACTGAAGTGGATGCTATGTAATGTGTATATGTAAGACATAATATTCATTATTTCTTCCATACCAAAGCTTCTACTTTTTAAAAACAACTATCTACATGGAAATCATGCACAGTAGATCAAAAGCTTATAGACTTTTTAGACAAAGTTCTTGAGACCAACTAGAAATCAGGGCTGGCTAACTGGCGCTGTATGAGGAGCACTCCACACTGTTTGAGAATAAGAAGGTAATGGACTGGAGTGGGTTTTACAGCCCGAGCGTTTGCTTTGGCAGTGCCCAGGCAACTACACTTCCACTGAGGTGCCATGCCACCCACTCCCGGTCATGCTGGACGGAGTTCAGGACAAACTGGAAACAGGGCCCAGTCAGTCTTTGCAAAGCTGCCATACTGGGGGCTTTGTGTGGGAGGGAGATGGGGGAGTGAGAGGCCTGTTGGCGGGCCAGGGCACTCCCGGCACAAGGGCTCCTGCCCTGAGGCATCCGGCTGGGCTCACATGCAGCGTGGGAGTGAAAACTGTGGCCTTTACATTTCTGCGTGAACCGCCTGGCCTGTGTGATAGCAAAGCGAGGGCCTCCTACCGTCCTGCTCTGTCTTGGTCATCTCCTCCAGCTTCTTCTGCTTCAGCGTGTCCACCACGTCAGCCAGGCTGCCCTTGCGCCGCTCGGGCGTGCCGAAGGCGGAGCCACTCAAAAGGTCGCCGCGCTCCCGAGCCCCCTCCTCGGGCTTGTGTGGTGAGGTAGAGTTATTCCGGAAGGAGTAGAGGGAGCAGACCTTATTGCTGTCTGATTCCTGCGGGCGAGAAACGTTGGGGGGGAAAAGACAGAAACGGTTTGTTTACTTTGTTCGTTTTCTGCCTGACCCGTCGACCCCAATTGACGTCCACTTCAGTCAACATTCCCTGGCACAGATTCGGCGGGTGTTCGAATGAAACCATTACACATTGGCTGCTGTGCAGTTGCATTGGAGACAAAATCAAAACTTCCCGACAAATTACACAATGATGGTGAAATCAAAACTGTCTCATTCCGGAGACTATACGAAAAAGGAACCTCTTCGTGCAACTTTCTCCAACTTTGTGTGCATTCCATTTGGGGTTGAGTGGCCTAGGGCTGCAGCTTGTTGTCAGTGATCCCGGTGTCTGCTGTTGTTCAGCTAACGGTTTGACCTAACTGTTCCAGTGCCCGCCCCACGGCCACAGGGGACCAACCGCTGCATTCAGTCATCCACGCAGCAATGTGATAGGCCCCGGCTATTAAGAGTTCGTGGCCCGACTGACTCGCTCACGCAGCCACTAACTGAGCTGTGTGAAAGCCTTCTTTCCCCCGGCTGTAAACCCGCGGTCAACGCGCACGTTTCTGTCAGACACAAGAGAAATGGTTTTATTTAGCAGCCCGCTCTGGCTAATCGGCAAGCTCTTAGCAGGACCACAGCATGGCCGTGCGAGGGAGAATCAGTGGAAACTGGCGAGTGCAGGAGGAAGGGGCTGGCACCGCTAGTGCAGCTATTATCTCTGTAAGTGCTGTGGAATGTCGCGCGGGGGCGGATTGTCAGCCATACGGCAGGTGATTCTCGTTGAGAAACGAATGCCCAAGCAAGCAGAGAGACGAGGGTTTGGCACATCCACGCCGATGTGCTTGTGAGTAATCAGCTGGCACGGCCCCAGGGCACAGCCAAAACAAACGAATGGAAGAGCACAGGAGTGGAGTAATCAGCAGCAGCAATACTCCAGGCCCACAGGCTGTAGCCTTCTATACTGCTGCTCCACCACCTCCACCGCTGATGCTGCCCCAGCACCTCCACAGCGGACATGCCTCTACACCTCCACCGCTGGCACTGCCTCTACACCTCCACCGCTGGCACTGCCTCTACACCTCCACAGCAGGCACTGTCGCTACGCCACCACAGCAGGCACTGTCGTTACACCTCAACCACTGGCACTGCCTCTATGCCTCCACAGCTGACGCTGCCTCTATGCCACCACAGCGGGCGCTGCCCCTACACCTCCACAACAGACTCTAATACCAGTCCTTAATTTAAATTTTTCATGTAAAAAAAAGAAAAGTAATTAGAATGTAAAATAGTTGCATGAATTAAAAAAGTTAAAATCTCATATTTCATTTGGCTAAAGTGTATTGAAAACAGTCTAGGTTAACGGTATCACTATTAATTTTATTGCTGAATTAATGTGAGAAAAGTCAAATTTTTATCGCTAAAAAAAATGTAAACTCAAATAATATTAATGTTCTGTGATTTGCATTAGAAAACTGGTGAAAGGAAGACAAATAAGAACATTTCCAATTTATTATAATATTAGGTACCCAGTACCCAATTATGTTTCCTCCTATTCCTAATCAGCAACCAATAAGGCCACTCTGCATCAATTACAAACACGCATGAGAGCACGTGTGAGCAAACACCTCAGGTGGGTCTCTTCAAAGGCTACGTCAGGTAGGGAGGACTACTGCCTTGCACTAGAGTTCCAGCAATAACGGGGTTGTTTGACAGTTTGTTGGCTGAGCCCAAAAGGGATAGTGTTCGATTGACCACCCAATTCAGTTGTCTGGGGTGGGACAGTTTATTCGCTGATAGTTTCCATAGGGCCGGCCTAAGACTCTTCACTGCAGCCCAATCAGAGTGCTACTGATTCTCCTTTTCAATACTAAGAGGCACAGCTTCGGAGACTGCGAAGACACAATGTCGATTATGTCAAAGTCAATAAATAACCAAATAAAAAACTCCGGAAGTTAGTCCGTAACATTTTCCTAATCCCGCTGCAACGCTGCGAGAACATTGAATAGCAGCCGAGCGGGAAAAGCGGCGTCAGCTTTGCCCCCCTGGGCTTCCTGAGAATCCGTGTAAAGAAATCCCTCTGCTCGTTCCCCCAATTAAAGCAGGCACTTTGGTCCTGCGATGCTAAAGCGACTGGGAACGGAGACAGACAGAATCCCTGTGGCCCCTCTGAGGATGGGGATCGCATGGGGCAGGGGTGTAATTCCCTTAACCAGTGACACACAATGTGGCGCTCCCGAGTCTGCGACCCAGTGGGACCTCCAGCAAGAGGAGCAGCAGGGAAACCAAACGGGCCGAGCCCCTCTCCTCTCAGCACTTCCACATACTTTGTTCCGCTTGCTGCAGTGCTTTTCTGTCCCTCTTTCAGTGCGCCGGGTTCTTCTTTTGTCAGTGAGGGGCATCTCCAGACACTTTGTGGGGGCTTAGACTTCAAAGACGGGCTTGACAGACTAAAGGGACTTAAGCTTGTGTTGGAGCGGTGTAGCGGGGCCCATTGTGCCCTCGTCCTTGGGCAGCACACGTGTCAGCCTCTGTGCAGAAGACCATGTGCTCCAGCCGTACATTTAGGCTTGCTCATCACGCAGGCTGGCCAACAGGACAAGGTTACGAGGTTGAAATCTGAGCAGGAAGGACGTACTCCCTAGCCTAGCAGGGACAGTATCTGTCTACGTGCAAGCAGCGCCAGTTCTATAAGCTCTATAAGCATCTCAACATCGTCTAGTTAGAGCAGTGGTGTACGACCCGAACATAAGCCCTAATCACTGAATTAAACAGAACATGCGCAGGTGAGTAGGTGTATGAGACACAGTATTTGTGTGGGTGTGTATGTGTGTGCGTGTGTATGCATGTGTATGTGTGTGTAGGTGTATGAGAGACAGTATATGTGTGTATAGGTGTAAGAGAGACAGTATATATGTGTACAGGTGTATGAGAGACAGTATATGTGTGTATAGGTATATGAGAGACAGAATAGGTGTGTGTCCTCCCTCACCATCCGCTGCTGGGCCGACACCATGCTCTCCCATTCAGACTCGGGCGGGACGCTGCTGAGGGCGGGGAGCTCCGTGGGGTGAGCTTTGCTGTGCGGCAGGGTATGCAGGTGCAGCTGGGCGGCGCGGTGTGGGTCCGCGTTCTCCTCCGCGTCCCAGGACAGATGGTCCTGGCTCATGTCCTCCCCATCGGCGGCAGGGGCAAATGGGGAGGTGGCTTGCTTGGAAGACATTATTCTGCTGGAGAAAAAGACGCAGCTATGATCAGCGCAGTGTGTAGGTACAGCGCACGCCACCAAACTCCTCCCACACGCTCATACCAATGGTTCACCTGCTGACAACACACATAGAGCCATTTACATTATTGCATTATTATTATTATTTACTTTTTTCCAATGATTATAATAATTCACCAATTGATTGATAGTAATAAAGTAATCACCACATTTTTAAGGACTTTTAAAGTCCTTTTAACCCCTTAAAACTTGGGGATAAATCCATGGTAAGCTAGTCCAATCAGGTGCAAAGAAAACTTTTCATATATTAACCATATAAAACCATTCAAACACAAGTCTTTTAACAATGTTGAATATTATGACTAATCTCAGTGTTCTCCCTAATGAATAAGGATGCCGTCTGCCTGAGCCCCACAGAGAATGGAATTAATGCAGAAACATTCTGTTTATGTTCTTGGCATGATATGCACACAGCAAGGCTCATAAGGTACACGCTCAGACATAGACACGCACACGCGCACACGCACACACGCACACACGCACACACACAGTCTCCCGACAAGATGGCCCCCACATAGATGATACACTGTGTGATAAATCTGTTGGGTGTGAAAACAGACAATAGTCGCACATGTTAACCAGGCAGCCCGCCACAGCTGTGCAAACAACCACAGGACAAAGAGCCTTGCCTGTTTTGTCTGCTGGTTTCTTAGGCGAGAGAGTCCTCAATTTTAATCAGTATATAAATAAATAAAATAAAATAGTTTCCTGCAATTATATTAAATGGAACCATGATCTGGAAATCGGAGGCGTTAATTAAAGAATCAAAATTCTGAACAAAAGTGCAGAAGTTGCATGAAGAGTGCAATCGAATGTGTAAGTAGGAGATTCTGCCACTGTTTATTGCTATTAATATTATTATTACAATTACTATTATTGTTGTTGTCATTTATTATCATTGTTATTAGTATTATTATAATTATAATTATTGGCTCCAATGAGCCCGAGCTTCCACTGCAACACAGACAGAACAGCGCTGCTCAAAACATAGTTCTCTTTTTGCAACGAGAACCAAATTGAGAAGTATTACTATGCCTCCAAAAATTCTTATCTCTTAGGCCTGTTCACCCAAGGCCATAACTCAGTTATGGCAAAGCAGGATAAGTGTAGGGTTTGGGGGGGGGGTCCTGTGGTCCTGCGAGCTGGCAGCAGCCTGGCAAGGAAACATGGCAGCTCTGTGGCAGGCTCCGGAACGGCACTTGGCAGCTGGAAATTCATTATTCACCAGGAGCACTCTGTGGTGGAGGGGACAGGCCCCGGGGAGGCGGGGGTTAGCAGACCTATATATCCACCCAAAGAGAGTTAATAAACAAAGCCAGTGGCGAGGCAAGGAAGTAACACAGGCCACTCCATCTGCACGCCCGTGCATTGGTGCAAGGCGCAAGCAAAGCCAGAGTTTGGGAAACAGCGTGACGCGCACACTTAAGTGCTGGCATGCCTGGGCGCTATTGCCCACTGTTGTGGGGTCACATTTCACCAGCAGAAGTCTTCAGTCTGGTGGGAAATTGCAAATAGCCAGACAACCGCGCGGCCCTGGTATAGTACGTTTGGTGCACCAAGAGCAGACTGAGTCAGTTTCTCCTGATCATCAGTCACACATTTCCCTCAGTAAACACTAGACAGAGAGAGCATAAGGGAGTAGAAGAGGACTCTTGTGACGATAAGTGGCCACTCTCATCCAATGACACGATGCCGAACTAATCAAAAGGCACAGGAAATGCAGCCCGATTCCTAGTCACTTCCCAGGAAAGAGGGGATGTAGGGAATAGCCCCATTCTTAGCCGACGGACAAGGCTTCAGTTCTGTGAGCGGGAGACTTGTGTGGCCCCGCGTGCCTCGATGCGCCTTCGTTTAGCCGTTTAGCATTAGACTGGCCGGGTCGGGTAGCCTTCACGGTCTCATGACTGAGGGCACGTGGGCAAGGATATCCCGTTTCCTCCCCTATCGAAACCAGGGCCACTTTCAGCCGGCGGCCTCGCTCTACTAACCTTTTATAGACAATGGTGATGAGTAACTCCACACCTGCCGTGACCACGCGTCACTTTCGGAAGAAGGCGACATACCCTCGTCTCCAAGCTCATCACATAATAAAAAAGAGCTATCGTTTAAGGATGGAATAATGCAAACGGTGAATATGGCTGGTAGCCAAACAATTCAGAAAAAACCCTGCACTAGAAAATAAAGTAAAAGTAAAAAATGTAATAATGGGTAAAATTTTTACAGAGAGATATGATCCCTCCACACACACACACACACACGATTCCTGCCCATTTACTGATACCAGGGATAAAAGTGCATGTAACAAATTACTCTAAAACATCACAATTGC
Source organism: Hiodon tergisus (assembly GCA_025775045.1). Lineage (NCBI taxonomy): Eukaryota > Metazoa > Chordata > Actinopteri > Hiodontiformes > Hiodontidae > Hiodon > Hiodon tergisus. The sequence goes on along the minus strand of JAOVYW010052834.1, from coordinate 3,718 downwards.
AATGTCAATAAGAAAATGATGGAAAGAGGTCTCCGTAGAATAGATGTAATTTATATTACAGGGCGTGCCAAGGGAAAATGTTATTTCTTCCTGGAGATAAATGAGAAGGTTATTACTGACAAAATGACCATTTGCGTGGTTGTCTGTAGGAAATAAAACTATTATTGTTTTTTAAAAACAAACTACTCTGTATGGTCACTGGAATAAATTCAAACATTGCAAACATTGCAACGCTAGGTAATAAATCTGTTACAACTGAAAACAAAAATCATTTTCGGCACACAAGGCTCCTTTCTGTTATAGGTTAATGTGCGTCTGACAGAAACATTGAATCATTTGGGACACGACGGCTTTGGTTCAGTTTGAAATAAATGCAGTTTCCAAGCGGGCTAATGGACGCTGTTCTATATGCTCTCCTGTGCTATCAAACAAGATGTGTTGCAAAGGAAAACGATGCACAGAGAACTGCTGAAGGTTCCATGGAAACGGGACTCTTTAGGGGGTCTGTAGGAGTTTATCAAACGGAGAAGTGCTCCAGGTGAAGCCACCATACACAGCTCACAGGATTAGGCTGTCTGCTGTTCCTCTCAACCACAGAAAATGACACCCACTTTCAAGTGATTCAATTCCAGTTTTAAAAGTAAAACCCTTTCGGTAGAGATGTGTCCTTAGAGATAAACATAACACTACTCACAAGCCATTAAATAGCAATAACCATTTTTCAGTTTCCCTTTAATCACAAATGGTTGGTTATTTTAACAATGTTCAATAGTGAATTAGTAATAAACAGTTAATGAATCCATGATTTTCATAAATATCATATATTTATAAATGTTTAAACTTAAAATAATATTATTTGATATAAAATAAAAAACTTATTTTAAGTTAAAACTAAACTTAACAAAAAAATATATTAATTAAATAAATTAAATATAATAATAAATTAAAAATAAATATAATTTTAGAAGCGTGACCATTATAATAAAGTGAAGAAAGCTGCTTGGTTTGTGCTTTTCGAGTGACTGAGTATGGACAATCCTGCCACCTCCACCCCACGGGTCCACAAGCCTAAACATCCGAGCAGCCTGACCAGACCCTGCCAGAGGATTTTCCACAGTGATGGTGGGGCCTGTATGAGCTCAGGCGCACTGAATGACAAAAGCCCAGTGACACAGGGACCTCCGTAGGTCTCCGTCTGCTTGTCTCGCAAGAGCTCCACTCCACAGCTCCAGGAAGCTCCTCAAAAACCCTTACTTTAAACGCACACTTTGTCACTGAGAATTAGGGAAAAGCTCTCTCTAAATCCCACACTGCAGATTATGGTCAGCGTGTGAAGGTAGGGAAAACCACCCAGTCCATCATTTAAGGACGCATGTAGATTAGAAAAATAACAAAAACATTTATTTTTTTTAACTTTGTGTAAAATTTCAAGTATTCTAGTATTTCTAGTAAGTCTATTATTCCTCTCTCAACTGATCTCAAATCCATATTTGTAACAACTTGTATACGTAAAAATAATAAATAATAACGGTGGTAAAATATTAATTAATAATATGTAATCTCTATGCTAATTATAAAATCACAATCATATTTTATAATTGCCTAATCCATTTGAATATTGCTATACAGGTAAACCTTAATTAGTAATTAGTTGTGATTAGTTATTTTAAAATGTTTGAATCTAATCCATAGACCAAATTAGCCACGGGACAGAGCGCAGGCATTTTCACTGAGCATTTAATAATTTGAACTATCCTGTCGGGGAGTCCCCCCCCGACTTCTGCCTCGGCACTCGTTGTCACACACACTCGCAGTGCTGGATCATATCAGCAACTTTCTCAGCCTTTCCCCGCGTCGGAGATTATGCTCGCCCTGACAGAAGGCACAGGCCAAAGCCAACTCACACACAGAGTCCCGCGGTCCCCTCTCTGCCACCATCCGTCGTCGCTGCACGGGGTGCGCACCTTCAGAGCCGGGGGGGCATAACACCACCTCTGTAGGCGAGGGGACGGGGGAGAGCACTCGGCGACTGAAGGGCCGTCCAAACCGGCGAGCCGGGTCGTAACAGATCCACTGGGAGATGAGCGCGGCGCGGCTCCCGCGTTAAGAGGCAGCAGTCAAAAGGAAAAACAGTCCCGGAACGGCTTGTTTTTTTCTTCACCTCCTTCTTCTTTTCCCTTTTTAAACATGTGGAGGTCTCTGCCTTCTGGGGGATGCAGTTCCCAAAGTGCCGTCTGTCACTAACGCTGCCGCTAAGCAAACTTTACAGCCAGGCAAGCCATCAACCAACAGAGCCTATTTGCTGAGCAACAGTGGACCTTTGTGGTTTGCCTCACAGTAGACAGTAAGTTATGAGCCCTTTGTGAGCGCAGGGGAAGGAAAACAGAGATCGGAATTTGGCAGGAAAATATAATACAGAATTCTCCTGTCTGTGGAAATTTATTTTTTATTTTTGTGGAAACAATCAAGCATTGTTGAGGGGAAAAAGCAGTCCTGACAGATGAAATATAGAGGGGGCCCCTTTTAGGAAAACCGTAAACAAAGCGCCATTCAGGACAGACCCTTTCTACCGTTTATAAAGATAGTTTCTTCTGGGCAGTCGGGAGTTTACAGATCAAGGGTAGAATCTCCCACAGTACACATTGAGGCGAGCTGCGGAGAGGGACGGCGGTGGCAACACAAGTTTCTCTGTTTCCGAGAGAGACACAATGAGTAGATAGGGGATGTGTGTGTGTGTGTGTGTGTGTGTGTGTGTTGGGGGGGAAGGGGGGGGTTGGGAGTGAAAATGGCTAGAAAAAGAAAAGGGGGCCCAGGAAAAAAAAAGAGTGGAAAAGGACTTTACAAGGAAAGGAAAAACACGCAGCGACGATGAGTAATTATGAGAGAGTCGCTTCGCCGGGCTCTGTGAAGGAGAAGAACAGAGCACACACTCAGCGCCGCGTGAAAGGAAGGGGCTACTCCGCGCGGCGCCTCGGTCTCCAGCCCGGACCTCATGAGGTCATCCTTGGCAGCCGACGCCTCCCAAAAACTCAGGCTGGTACCACTGCCGTCGGGACATCTGGAATGCCCGTAACACCGCCATCTCAATTCCTTTCTTTTCTTCTTACCGAAAATAAGAAGCTTATCTGGTGCTAGTCACCCAAAATGGGAAAATTTGCAACAAGTAAAGTTTTTTCCCCCTTTCGTTTGGGAAGGCTGAGGGAATTACCTTATATTAAGCAGCTATATCCTCAGTCCTCACTTCATTAGCTATGGCCAGACCCAACCCAGTTTCTGTGTGTGTTTTTTCCCCTGTCTATCAAAAGCGCCAGTCTGCAGTGGATGAATACACAAAGCACAAAAACGTTTTCCTTTCTGATTTTTGGTTTTCCTCTTCTCCTAAAGGTGGGGGTTTGAAGGACTGTGGGTGTGGGAGGGAGGGGCGGACAGGCCTACGTGTCATGTGACGTGTCATTCGGAAATCAAAAGAGGCAGATAATTGGTTCCACCCATATGAAGTCATTCAAAAGAGCCTGATGAACCAAAGGGACAGAAGTGCCACACCTCAAACATTTATTATTAAGCCTTCTTATGTTATGTCATGTTTGGAATCGCTTGGCGATAGCATGTAGCGGTACGACTGGTTATTGTAGGTGCCGGGGGGGGGGGGGGGGCTCCTGTAAAAAGGGGGAATAAATAAACAAGTTAACACAATTTCAGCTGGCTGCCAATTATCGGC
>JAOVYW010052823.1:43389-98524 GCA_025775045.1 Hiodon tergisus | reverse complement strand
ACACACACACACACACACACACACACACACACACACACACACACACACACACACACACACACACACACACGTACACAAGTACACACACAGACACACACACAGACACAAAAATGTTTATGCTCAATATCAGCGTAACCTCACATTAAAATGAATACAAAGTCATTTACAACACATCCAAGAAATGAAATCATCATTAAAAAAATCACAAAGCTTATACCTTGGCATTTCCTGGTATGATTTTAATCCATTCCCAAATTGAGGAGCACGTTGTATACCCCTGTGTAATCAAGACTCAAGGATGGAGCTGGTTACACAGAATTTATGGCTTGTGGGTTGAGGGGAGCTGTTGTGCTCTGACAAATCCCCTGCTGTTCCCTTGTAGGATGCACAAGAAGAAACAAATACTCCCTGGCAAGCCTTGAAGAGCATGTGAAAAATAACCACTTTGCACCAGGAAATGTGGTGAGATGGTGTGATACAGTTTCCAGAAGTGTTATTAGTCTTATCATGCAATTTTCATTTCAGTATTCAGTATCAGTCATTCAATGTAAAGGTTACTGTATAAATAAGTATGAAGCATGCATCAAGCTGAGTTTCATTTAGAAGGCAATAACAATATTCTGAAAGCAAATATAGCCTTTACGGTAATAAAAAACACACTTTCTGAAACATACATACCACCAACAGTAATAAACACCCGCTCTAACTGAAACCAAATGTAGCATTTACAGTAATAAACACCCACTCTTTTTGGAAACAAATGCAGCATTTACAGTAATAAACACTGACTCTCTCGGAAAACACACGTACCATCAACGGTAACAAACACCAGCTCTTTCTGAAAACAAATTTAGCATTTACAGTAATAAACACCTACTCTTTCAAAAAACAAACGTAGCACTCAGAGTAATAAACACCCACTCTTTCTGAAAACAAATGTAGCAGCAACATAATTAAACATCTGCTCTTTCTGAGAACAAATCTACCATTAACAGTAATATACATCCACTCCTTCTGAATACAAATCTACCATTAACAGCAAAGCAGGTCAGAATAATTTTTGAGGGTATACAGGATCTCCCTATCACATAAGAGAGCTAGAACTAAATATTTTCAAAAGACATTTATAAATATTTCCCTCTCGAATGCATCTTATATTCTAAGATATAATTAAAAACTTTAAGTTATTTTTCCTACTGTACATTCACATCAAACAATGAATAAATATTTTGTGTTACCCAGTCTTTATGATTCTTAAAGGTTATGTCAAATTATCTGAACCTTGGATGCTGCCTTGTCAGAAGGTCATATCCTGAAGTGGAAGTTAAAGGACCCAGGTTCGACTCCCAGTCTGGTTTAAATAGGTTAGTAAGATTCAAGCTAAGTCTTAAACACAACGGATATATTGAAACCCGATGTGAAAAAAGGCAGGCAACTACTGAATTTATTATATATTGTTAACTTACAGTTTAACCATGGCAAGAAATTTACTTTATATTCACAGCTGAAAAATACATTTGAACTTGAAACGATTATGTAGCCGTGTTTAGGGTTAAGTATAAATGTAGACAACCTAATGTAGACTCTATGCGTGCGTTACAAAACCTTTTGCTATTAAAAACCATCATTACTGGCGTGCTTATATACGCAACTTAAAATGGCACATTTAACGTTATTGAAAGTGTGGATGTGCTAATATGCTGCACTAACGTAAAAAGCGTATGCAGTTACTTGGTATGCAAATACATTCCATAGCGACAACTTCAACGAGAAAGAAAAACAACCTGATATCAAACAGGTGGTGTTCCAGATATATTTTACATAATGTTTAATTTTGAAGGAACAGAAGCTAAGGGCATACTAATATTGTAATGCAGCCACATGATCATGGCAAACTCGACCACCTGGAAATGCATGTACTGAACGTATTGTAAAATTCAGGCCGATAGCTTGCATGCTGATACAATAATATATATATAATTACTGCGGGTATGAGTTCTTCTTCAGCTTAGATTAAGTGCTATAAACTTTATGAATACATTTTTAATTCTTTATTTAAAATATATATAGTATTTTTTTTTTTTTTAAACTATTCATAACATAGCAAGTATTCAAGGTTACGGGGAGCCATTCCATTCGTGGAATTCAATTATTAGAATAGAAAAGTAAAAAAAAAACAAAAAAAACATAAGTAGCTAAATTTTTCGCAAATATACGTGTCCCTTTGTTTCAGTAAGTTTTTAGTTAAACAGGACAATTGAAATAGCTCCCTGGAGGAAGAGATTATATATGGTAAAGGCATTTTAAATAAATTACTCAGAATGCAAACTGGTGATTTAATTTATATGCGATTACTGTGCAATACTGTTAGGTGCGGTTTATTCGAAACAAATGTAAACAGACGTTGTAATTTAAGCGACAATAATTAACAGGTCCGTAGATTTTTTTCGAATACAACAAAATAACGATTCCTAGGAAGACTAACCGCACCAAGGTCACTGTAAGCAGAGCAGGAAAATAATTTGTTTTGGCAACAGTACTAAACGTAATCCAGTTAAAATATATACAATTCTAAACGTACTGCACGACAAGACCGTATCGGAACAAACCGCAAAGTGAAATAAACATTAATCCAGATTCATTGTACAGTGTTAAACTTTTTTTAAGGTTTTCAAGGTTTTTTTATTTGTCAGCTCTCAACATAATTGCAACAGTTCAATTTATAATAACTTCCTATAGCCCATTTACCGTAAATGTAACCACTTCGCCACCAGCTGACAGAGTGGTTTGACGCAAAGGATATTTGGCAATTGGCACAATACGAGCATTTACTGATTAAAAACATTGTGTGAAGACTTTCAGCCTAATCTTTTTTTAACGCCGAATTCCACAACGCTTTGTTTAAACCGAACACAATGTTGTCCTTGTTTAACTCACACCAAAAATGGTACCATATCAGCCCTCCACATTGTTTCTAAATATATATTGGCTACACGAGTTGACTGTACCCAGAGACAAGGATTCGCACGGCGAATCATGGAAAAGATACAAATAAATTGTACTAGAACCCTGAAGACGCTAGCACTAACAGATCATAGGGGACGTGTAACATCTCGTGTAATATCCCTTGTATTAACGTCATTGCTTCACCATCAAATTTAGAGCAGAGTTCGAGAGATGGTGTTACTTAAGTTCATAACAAAACAAAAAGGTACTGGGAAATGTTAACCTTGTCGAAAAAATAAGTAAGCCGTAAGATGTACCTGTAACTCCAGAGAGTAACCCTGGTATAAGTGGGTTGGGTACACCGTCAGTTGATGTTGCACTTGAAGTGAAACTGTATAATCCATTGACCACAGTATCTCAGCGAAACGCGGGAGGTTGATACTGCTGCCGCTACCCGCAGTATTGAAGTAACTCGGCAGGCTGCTCTCCGCCCCACTCCCACCTTATTGGCCGCTTTATCGTAGTAATAGTACGAAGCTTGCCTAGCGTACGTGAAGAATACCAGGGTCTGGCTGTTGACCAGGTGAATCACTACATCTGGGTACCAGTTTCCTTAAATGTGGCTCTCCAAATACATGACGGATCTCCCAAGCAATATCTATATAATAGTAATATTATCTATATAGTTTCATCAGTATGTATACAGCATAACCATATACCGCGGCAAATATAACAGTGTTACACTATTTTAAAAGCCTCCAAAACCTTTCAAACAAGTGCTTACTGAAACATACCTTTGGTCTAACGCTATTTGTTGATATAAGTGAACCCCATTTGCAACGTTATCTGGTAAAAGATACGTTTAACCATAAATAATAAATCGCGCTTTGTATCTTCTTAAAAGAGACTTCTGAGACTTCTAAATCGAATCCAACGGTTTCCTTTTAATTTATCCGCGAATAATACTTGCGAATATTCGGATAGGTGAGGAGAAACGCGACCGGAGAGGAATAAATGTGATGGGGAAATAAATTCCATTGGCTGATTTTCCTTTGAGTCAATTAAAAAGCGATCGAAGCTGAACCCCGGGAAACGTATTTTTTCTTAGACTGGGCCAACAATAGCCTTTCTACTATGGACTCTTTAAAATTCAAAATAATTAGGCCTTCAAATTCTAATTTATATTCTAAGACGTTCCTGTAAAAAACTACAAGAAGTAATTTTCCGTAAAAGGCAGACAAGGTACATTAGATGCCAATATCTGGACTACAACCATTAGTGATGCATTTCACTTTCAGGTCAATCAATATGGAATTACACACAGGACAATAGCAAAATATGCTACGGCTGTGTGTCCCAGATACTGTTAGCTGCACAAAAAGCGGTCTGTAACTGGTGCATGAGTGGGGGATGTTTCTGAAGCAGAGCAAAAATGAAATGGAAAAGCCCCAGATGATTATACAGCATTGGAACCTCCGCTGAGCTATACAAACATACAAATACCCTCTCTCGGCCTGAATGAGCGGGAGGAACAACTGCTGACTGCAATACAGTTGGGCTTCATGACTTTGTTAATGTGCCGACTGTACCTGGGAAGGTGGTAGGGCTTTGTTTCTGTGCCTACTGCAACCAGGAAGGGGGGTAGGGCTTTGTTAATGTGCCTACTGTGTTGTTAATGTGCCATTGAGAGTGAGAAAGTAGAGACTTTTCTACTTACTGCATAGGTATATTTATGTATTTCATACCTGACGTAAAATAGATTGTGAACAGGCCACATACAGAGCGGTGACAAATTAATGGAAAAAAACTACAGTGAAGCCCTATTATGCTGATGGGGGCATTGTTCCCTTAGAGAGAAGGGTCACTGCAAGGGATCCCTGAATGGCTTTATGAGTGTAAAAATTATGTGAATTATATGCACCCTCCACTGGCATCGTCAAAACACCAAATGAGGGAATATCTTGTGGAAGAATGGTTTTCCACCCCTCTAGTAGAGTTCCAGATACTCTATGCCAAAGGGAATTGAAGCTGTTCTGGAAGCTTGTGGTGGCCTAACATCTTACTGAGACACTTCATGTTGGTTTTTCCGTTAATTTGTCACCCGTCTGTAGTTCCATAGTTAATTCTGAAGATTACACAATGAAAGTGGTATACCAGGATAATAGCTTACAGGGAATGTGTGTGTATGTGTGTGAGTGTGTGCGCATGTTTGTCTATCTAAATACACCAAAAGCAGAACAAGCAACAGCTTGAAGGAAAACTGCAATTAGAAAAGACCAATCAGAAATAGGTCTGGTAAAACACTTTTCAGGGAAGTTCTGGATACAACACAGACCATTAACACTTGTGCGCTAATAAAAAAAAGTAAAAAGAAAGGCAAATTAACATAGGCTGATTAGTGCAGGTCCAGGCGATAATACTCAGTTTTTAGGTACAGGGTGACACGACCGGTTTAATATTAAATACAGCGGATGCCTGAGGATTCCCCAGGGGCTGTCCGGTTTGACACCCTTTGTGCGAGGCCTCTCGCCTCACAGTCTCATTTATCACATGGCACAGAGGGGACCTGTGTTCTCCCAGCGGTCAGTGCCCTAGAGACGGAAGTAACAAAACCTGGAAGAACTTTGGTGGACAGTGCTTGTTTTCCCTCTCCTGCGTTCTGGACCTAACGCTAATGGGCACTTACTGATGTTGTACCAATCAAAACTGTTGTTATGATGAAACAAAGACATAAAGATAAGACAACATATTATTGCTCTTTACAGTAGGTATAGACAAGAATAAAGAAGCTCTATATTTATTTGTTAGAGTTCCATTTTATGATTAATCATGATTTTTCATATTTTTACATAAGTTTACCATCATTTTGCATTCTTGTTCATTAATAATATTACATCCTTCTGTTATCGTCTAAGACAAACTTTTTAGTCATCCAACGAGGAAAAACCAAACATGATGGATTGTTCAGTCTTTCAGTATAAAAAAACAATATCCTGCAAGCTACTCTGGGCATGTCAATTTAAGGGTCCAAATTAAGGTTCACAGGCACAGGAGAGAAACTGAGAGGGAAGGAGAGACAGAGAGAGACAGAGTGGGAAGGAGATAAAGGGAGAAACTGAGAGAGAGTCTTAGCATCTTTCCCTTCCCACCCTCGGTGTAATTATTGTAAAACTACGTCTCTTATCTTCACTGTGCAGAGTACATTGACTAATAACAACAGGTGTTGTGTATGCCAGCTCTGGCTGGGGGTAGGAAAACGCCTATATTCCCTGAAAGAGTGGAACAGTGAATCATCCAAAACTATCTTCTGCCTCCTGTGTAATGAGCTTCTGTTATCACCCTGGGCTTTGCAGTTTCACAGTTTCATAGAATTCAGCCCATCCCAGGACTAGACGAGAGAGGTGTATCAAACCAGCGATAGGAAGCAAACCCAAGCCAGTAGATGCCCTCCACTACCAGCAAGGTGTGTATCATATGGAAACCTGGTTATCCAATTTGAATTTGGACTGATAAAATAAATGAAATAAATGAATTCATGAACATTTCCTTTTACGATATAAAAATATAGTTTTATTTTTGTTTAATGAGACGGGCTCATTAAAACTTCTTGAAAAGTTATTTACTGACATAGGGTACATTCTAATCAGCAAGAAATGATTTCTGCAGAAATCATGTGCCTTCTCATCGTGAAGGAAGACAACACCCCCTTGTGGAAAATCTCTGCAAATGCCACAATGCCACAATGCAGGTTTTGGTTAATAATATCCAGGGCAGGTGGAAAGCTATATAAAAGGGCATCAAATTATATATTTATGAAACTGGACATAAATCAGTTTATGTTCCGAAAAAAACAAACATATGAAGACAGAAAGAATATCTATAAAAAAGCTTTACTCCAACTGAGTAACGTACTGCACAGATTTGAAGGCACAACACACTTGTACCCTTTTCCCCTCCAAGTCATTTAGGACTGACCCACATTCCTAGCTCTGACTAACACAGTTATTTCAAATGGTTTGTGGTGCTCTCTATATAGGTCATCCCCAGGCCTCCAAAAGGCACCATCAGTGATGCTGGGACTGCACTTTCCACTGTCGGAGAAGACTCAAATAAAATCCCATCATAGCCCCTTTATAAATGTTATGTTGGTTATGTAGCTAAGTACGTTGGTTAAGTATTTTAAGTGTGCAAAACTGACCGGTGTCTGGCAACTCCCATGGTGCAGTAGGATGATAAAGACAACTATGTTTTGCACTCATCACAGTTGTTTGGACTAAAGCTGTCAAGAGGACATGCTATAGCAACCTAGACCTTTTAATAATCTGTCAGTTGCACAGATATCGCCATTACCTTAACATCGCTGGAATGTGACATCACAAATGGGGTGCAATCCTCTATACACTTTGTGGAAGGCTTCAGCCCTGGGCCAGAGGTCCATGAACTCAGCCAAGCTAGGCGGAGATATGGGGTCACCACGCCTGCTTTCATAGGGACACCAAGCCTGCTTCCATGAGGTCATCAAGCCTGCTTCCATGGGGTCACCAGAGCCAAAAAGGGGAGCTGAGCTTCTGGATACTAAGAGAAGCAGAGGCCCAGGTACTTAGTGAAGAAGAGGAATAGAAGGGCAAGGTTCTACCAATGGCACACAGAATATTTGGTGCTGTTTGCTATGTAGGCTCGTCCAAAGCACTAACTGCCCTCATCAATAGCTGCACTGCCACACCATTCAACCTTGCAGGGGCCACTGGCACATCCTCACAAAAAGAGTTCAAGAAGGAGTTGCTCTCCTATTCAGATAGGGCACCTGAGTGGTCATCTGGTGGATGGCCTACTGCTGCTATAACTACTGCTGCTGCTATTACTACTACTACTGCTGTTCCTGCTGTTACTAGGGAGGACAATAGAATGCTATCCCTTTTGGGCTCAGCTGACAACCAACTGCCAAATAACTCTGGACTTCTTGGATCTCTAGTGCGAGGCAATAGCAAACAAATTAAATGTTCACAAAGCGTGTTCTGAGCAGCAGTTTTTTAATTCACCCAGATTTACAGAGAGAAATATTCTCTCCCTCTTTTCTTTTCTTAATTTGAGGTTGAAGAGTACTAGGGTACTGGCTACAAAAAAACAAAAAACATTGAAATGAATGTGATTCTTGAACGTTCCAAGTTCAGGCTTCACAATTTTCTTGCATATGTGTGGTAGTGAATGGCGCCTTCCTGAATTTTAAAGTAGAACATAAAGTAGAACAGTTAATACTTTATGTGTAAGACTTTAGTGTGCCAATATGTCATCCACCAATAAAAAACAACTTGATATAACTGAAGATGAAATTAAAGTAGTCACCAGCACCAGGAAGAGTAATAGGGGCTAAAATAGAAAACTATATGTTCTATCCATTGTTTCATGAAAAATAATGTAATGTAATAGCCAAATAATCATTCGTTTATTGGGATAACAGTAAAGAATTTATTGGCAGCAGAATGCCCGTAACAACTTTAACAGAATCCATATGAAGAGGAGAATGTGAAAGGGGGTAGTGTTGAAGGGCTTGTCCTACCATTGCGGACAGTATTTCATGTTATTTCTATCAGAATCTCAAACATGTCCCTGGGCTTTGTTTATTCAACTGGGGGGGGGGTAAAGAAGTAAGATTAAAATCATTGTGGGAATGAGTGAAGATCTCCCCTCACGGAAAACGTTACAGCAACAGGCCCTGGCAGACGGAGCAGGGAGCTATTCAGGCTTGTCCACGGTCATGGGGGGGGGGGGGGGCAGAATATGAGGTGTTTGTCTTGGAATCCCATAGACTCGTGTTGGAGAAGCGAATGGCCAGACCCGAATATCAAGTGTTGGTTTAAATATCCAACCGAATCTCACATTTCTGCTCTAGACTAATGATCCACAACAAAGGAGATCACACTGCTGTGTGTGCCCAATGTCATATACTAAACCAAATTATCCGTATTATGTCTTCCTCCTGTAAAGAACAGAAATGAGAACTGCAAGATGTATTAAGACAGACATTTGCAATAATATACCCAGCTTGTGGTCAATAAACGGGTTGCACATCGGAAAAACTTGATTTCTGAAATAGCAATTCAATTTTAAATATGATATAAGACTTTTGCACAGTACCGTATATGTATACACACACACGCACACACACGCACACACACGCACACACACGCACACACATAAATCACTACAGCACAATAAAACAGTGAGCTGAAGAGTTATAATATATATATATACATAAATATCTGACAGCTTTATTTTAGAGTATTATTTTAATTATTTCGGAGATAAATACTACCACCAACAGAGGGAGTGAAGCTATATGCTGCAAATTCTACTCAACATTCCAGCATAGTCAAAAACTGAGATCTTGTCTAAAATGGCTAGACATGCTAAATGTAATTTTAAATTTTAAATATATATACATTTTTTATTATTTTATATATATTTTTAATATAAAAAAAATAGAAGCATTTTTTTTACCATGGTTCATAAAGGGTTCAAAGCACACCTGTGTTATGTTCTTCCAAACAGGTATAATAAATCTTCTTAGACAGAATGCTCAATGGCACAGAATTATAAAATCATTCCAAGAACAAACTGAAGAATAATACAGAAAGTCCCAGAGTAACATCTAATGATTTTATGTTTGAAATATGTGAAAATCCTAAGGGGTTCACAAACCTTTTCTCTGCGCTGTGCCTCTTGCCTCCAAAAATATTTGCTTCGTAGAATGCTAAAGAAAAAGATCTGTATATCACTTAATTAAACTTAAAGGCAGGCACCTAACAGGCACACATAGTATCAAATGAACAAAACACATAAAATCAGGATGCACCCCCAATTTAGAGGGTGTGGCCGCACTTCAACCAAACATCATGCTTCTCTTTTATCTCAACGGCCCACCACCAAACAACAACAACAATAGCTGGATTTCCAACTCTTCATTGAATCCAACAAAGAACAATAACATTCCAGCTAACACTCACCACATCCGCACCAGTCACTAATTCCTGGTTAGGCCAAACAGAGGGGCATGGGCCATGGTCTTATAGTGAAGGTGGGGTCTACACTCCCACCTTCCATTGGGCCACATCAAATGGAGTCAGATTAATTTAAATTCTCATGAGCTGAGAGAGCAAGTGATTTACACTGAACTTAACAACACACTCCAAATGTATGAATCAATACTACCTTCCACATCTTTTCAAATGGAAAATGGGAAAAATTGCTTTGCCCAGATATCTTTCCTGTTTTACACAATGCTTCTTGCAATCTGCACAATGTATGTGACCAGCCACGTTCCTCTTTTCTCTCCGTCTCGTCAACGAAACACCCTTGGAGAGCTGCCTATATTGGTAGTGCAGCGCCACCTCTGAAACAGTGTGTGCTGTTGTTTGGCAAAGCCAAAAACTAAACTCACACCCCTAACTATATTACCTTGTAACTTTGGTAAGGCAGCACCACCTCTGATACAGTGTGTGCTGTTGTTTGACAAAGCCAAAAACTAAACTCACACCCCTAACTATATTGCCCTGTAACTTTGGTAAGGCAGCACCCACCTCTGAAACAGTGTGTGCTGTTGTTTGGCAAAGCCGAAAACTAAACTCACATCCCTAACTACAATTTGGTAATGCAGCTCCCTGTGTGTCACACATTAAAGTAGTACGAGGCACTATCCAAACAAAATGGAATTAATGATTCCACTGGGATTTACACAGCAAACATTGCAAAACAGACCAGGTAAAATATGAGGTCTTTGGTTACAGTTAACGCTAAATAAGGTTAATGGAAACTCAGCCAAGCTTACCGTTGTGATTTCCTTCTGCACTAAACACTCCATTACCCTATGCAATGTTTATGGTTTATTTAGAGCAAGGCATGCTCCACCATCCCCCCTCCCTCCCCACACAGAAAGTTTTAGAAATGAAAAGAAAAAGTGTCAAGCTGTAAATTATTATTACAGATACGTTCCATTTGAGGAGATTTAAAACCCAGAGGAGCACTGTAACAGCTATGGAGTGCAGAAGTGCCCCCAGGGCTGAAATTTCAACAGTGAGGAAATTCACTTTAGTGCAATGCTCTTCATGCGATGCAGCAATTTAAAGATTTCTCTGTCCATGCCAAAAACATGTCTTCAATTTGCGAGTCTTTCCCCTCAACGACAACAGATGGCTTTTTTGGTTGTTTGTTTGATTTTTTATTTTTTAAGTGAATCGAGAGTGTTTCCCTAACAATAAGAAGTCATTTGAGGTGCTGGAAAAACAGAGAAAATGAGGCGCAATACTACAAGTCTAAAAGAAATGTAGTTTGCTCGAGTTTATAGCCATAATGGCCTTTGACGGCATCATAAATCAGCGGTTCTCAACCCTCCTGTGTCTGTAGTTTTTTCATTCCTGCCAAGTACTTAATTGCTTGAATCAATTAATGATTGCTTTAACTGAACTGATTTAGCCATGATGTTGATAGTTATTTAAAATAATCAGGGATGGAAAATTTACACCTGCATTGGGCTTTAGAACCACAAGCTGGAGAACCATGCGTTTGAGAATCACGTTCTCCAGAACCAAGTGAATAGATAAATTTTTTTTCCATTTTCTTCCAATTTGAAATTACAAATTTTGGTTATCTTGATTCGTCGCTAGGAAAGCTGCCACCACATAAGGGCAGGGAGAAGATGTAGAATGACTGGTCCAATCTGGTCCTCATTCAAACCACATATAATTTTAAACACTGCAGACCACATGTGAGAGGTTAGGCTGCAGGAGCCCAGGAGACCCTGATTAGTGAGCCCTTCCAATTTATACCCACCCAGGTCCATGCGCCATTCCGTGGTCCAGCATTCAACACTCCGTGGTCTAGATCATACAGCTCAGTTTGAGGCTTGTGAAGTTATTTTAACGTGAACAATTACCAGGTTTTTTCTCGAAGATCTGGTGAAGCATTTGGCTTAGCCATTGAGTTGCTAGGGAAATGTTATAACATCCTTTTTTGTAACGCTTTTTGTGCAGTGCACCATCATGCATCATTTGTGCAAAAACCACAATACTGTATCACTTTAAAATCATGTAAACAACCCCACTGTTTAAGAAATACACAGTAAAAATTATGTGGCCTCCATTTTCAGAGACTCAAACACATGTGAATCATTAACATTCCTCTTGGAAAAAAGAAAAGAAAAAAGAAACTACAGAATTCTGTGCATGTTTCAAGCACAATGTACCTTTAAATATTAGCAACAGCCAATATGTCTTCTAATACCATGCTGAAAAACGTAACCCCCCTCAATTTCTTATTAGATAATAATAATTACCATCTGGGGACTGAGGTTGATCCTCGTGTTCTGGCACGAGAATCAAACATTCGATTACAGTCAGGTTTGCTTTTGCATGTCATACACTGTCAGGCTGAAAGGCTTCACTGACGAGATTAATTATATTTAATTCCAAACGTAGAATCTGTGTGCGAGCCATGGGGTAGATTGGTTAAGTATCAAGGGTAAAAGGGATCTCCATTCTGGCCAAAAAGAACAAATACATATTTAGAATATTAAGAATGAGAGTGTAATACTGGTATTAAAACTGCAATTCTAGTGTTTCAACTTTAATACTGGCATTTAAACTGTACTACTGGTGTTTAAACTGTAATGGTAGTTTATAAACAGTAATGGGGGTGTTTAAACTTTAATACTGGTGTTTTACCTGTAATACTGGTATTTAAACTGTAGTATTGGTGTTTAAACTGTACTACTGGTGTGATACTGGTGTTTAAACTGCAATGCTGGTGTTTAAACTATAATACAGTGTTATACTGTAACATTGGTGTTAAATAAATGGCCAACATGATGAATCCTAGATGCAGAACCCGTTTAAGAGAAGGGGTTGTGGAAGATTGTAAAGCGACTGGAGAAAGTCTGTCAATACAAGCACAGAGACAATATCAATTAGCAACAATAAGACAACATCCCTAAAACACTATACCGGTCTCAGTAGATCCTGTAGAGTCATGGATGTCCTGAGAGCACTCTAGCAAACAGATGATGAGGTGCACTTTGGCCACTGGGAGGGATAGATGAATCCCTTTTCCTGGTACAAACAACACCTCGGGCTGTTGTATAGATGCAGCACTTCATTTCTTGTTGCAACTTTATTAGTCCACAGCTTCGTAATTACTTCCAGACATGACCTTGTATTCCAGTTCTCACTAGAGATCTAAGACAATTCTGTGACTAGGCAACAAGATCTAGGGATTTGCCAATTCTCTTTGAAAAGACAGAAACTCTTGAAAAACCTGAAACAAGAAAATAAATAACTGAAAGGAAGAGAAGAACGATGCCTTTGATGAGTTTGATGAATGGCCTAGAAACAACAAGTCTTATCAATAATTTGACAAACTGACAACACACCAGTTAGAACCTAGCCCAAATCGCAGCTTTCTTCACAGTGGAGGAAAAGTCCTCCGAATTGTGGGAGATGTGTGTGAACCGCATGCTTATTATGCTTATTTTGGGATGCTAGGGCTGTGTTTCATGTGACAGACATATCATAGATGATTTGAAGAGTAATCTTGATCATGTAAGAAAGCAGGCGTGCGAAAGCACCTGATAATGGTTAAAAGTATTACAAGAAATCTACCATGTCAGAAAAAAAGTTTTACTAAGATTTATGAAGAACTTAGAGACAAATATCGGATCCCAGTAAGTGTAATTGATTAAGTGCATTACTATGTTAATCAAAAACTTGTCCTGTTCATGCACACAAGATTTTCTCTCCTTGGAGTTCCACAATTTTGTAGGGTAGTCCTCAAGGTACAGAAATGCTCTGTTTTCCACAAGTCTTCACAGATGTTTGCTAAGTTCGTCCCTCTTTTCAGCTAAAAGGGTCCCTTGATGAACATTCCATAATTCTTTTGGAATGCAATAAAACGCAAAAACCATGCAAAGTTATTACTCTCTCATAAACATCATTTATTTGAATGATACTCATAAGACCCACATACAACAATTAATTTAATAACCTGTCAATAATGCCGTTATTTGTGAGTCTTAGGTTAACAGGCCTTCTGGTGGTCCTTCAGAGGCCACCATAATTGGAGCCCAGGTCAGGTGGCAAGAAGGAAGTCCAGCGGGTGGGACATGTTCTTTAAAGTACCTATGGAGTGATTCCATTTCTAATAAAGATCTACCCATGTGAAATGTGTTCATTTATTTAGCATATTAAACTGCAGCTTTTGGGTGGAGCTAATTTTCCCTTGACACACATTCACTCTCTTGAACTAGTGTAACCACCACCGCATTGATCTTGTAAACAACATTTAGAGTTTTCAAGGAAACTGATACGTACTTACTCCAGACACATGTAAACAGCAAAAGAAAAACACTTACATTGCAAATATTAGGCTTATAAATAAACATGGTTATGCACTGAATTGATAAGACTGTTTATATGGTAGTTTTTTATTAACATAACTCCATTAATACACTTTGAAGGAGTTAAATAAATCATGCTCTTTCTCTAAAAATAATTTGCGATTTCTGAAAGGCATGATCCAAACTGGAAGTGGATAAACGAAAGGGAGGGAGATAGCAGTTTAAACATGAAGATCATTATCATTTCTGGTGAATAAATCAGAGATGTTTTTATTTAAATTAGGTATGAGGTGACATCACCTCAATCTGGAAATCACAAACCATTCGTTTCAGATGAAAGATTGATGTTATATGGTTATGAGCAATATTTCTCAAATTATACTACAGCAAAAAAAAATGAGAGAGGCAGCATTTTTTCAAGTATTATTTGTTAGAATATGAGTTTTGAAATTTATGATTTTCAGTGCACAGATACATTTTGTTATAGATGTTATTGACTGAATTTTGCTAAGCTTCATTTGGGTTTTTACTTGTGCCAGACAGTCCATTTTCTTTGTGTTTGTTTGTACTTTTGTTTAGCCATACGCAGAGAGCAGTGAGGGTTGGACACCCAGTCTTCGTCTTGGCAACCATAACCAGACTGGTCTCCATGATGGAGGGGAGCACTAGAGATGGCAGCTATGTTGGCGACAGGAATTCTGTGCATAGAGGCGATCTTTTGTTAAAGAGGAAGTGAGCATTTTCTGTTGTTATCTGTGTGTGAGTGGGCTGAGCATAGTCTGGTTCCAGTTTTTGAGACCTTGTAGGCTGTGGAGGAGAGGGTTACTGGGAGCCAGACGAACCCGACCAGAGCAGTGGGAGATTGTGTTCAGGGATGGAGATTGCAGTGCAGACGACGCCCCTCCTGAGAGCCCACCCTCCGGCATGTTTTTTTAAAATGTCGTGGCATTTGTGTGTTGTGTTGTGTTCTTATTTTACCTGTGCTTTCAGCCAGTCAGGGATGCTATTGTCTAAGGCATAGGCATTTCTTTCTTCTTCTGTTTTGAATTCTGGCGCGTCCTGTGTGTCTCCTGCAGTCCATTCTTTTTTTTGTTTGATTATACTGACATGTTCCCTTTCCCCCTTACTGTAGTCAGATTCTGGATTGGGGCGACAGGGCATCTGGGCATCTAAGTATTTTTCATGCCTTTGCAGAGTTCAGTGGGGTGTATGAGGACAGATACAGCCAGCTACTGCATTCTATACCACTACCCAAGGCCGGTGGCCATGGAGTAGAGTGGCTGGGGGAAAAGAAGAAAATTGCTCTTTAAAAAATAAAACTTGAATGATACACCCTTGATATGTGACATGCTGTATAGTTTGCAACTCGTAATTACAGTCCTTTTGTCCATGCATGAACTTCTGGCAGAGGTCCTAAACAGATTCCCTGATGATGTTTGTTTAATGGTTGTTTGCATTTTTGATTCACTATAAACACAGGATTAAAAACAGTGACATGTCAAATTTGCTCAATCTTCATGTACAGACAAAGACGCCAGTACTTTGGCACATCAAAAACAAATATTAAACCATAAAATCTCTTGTATTGAAAGTTTAATTAGAATTGTACAGCTTCAGCCTTGGGTGTGCTCGGGTTTTATGTATTTCATGTCAAGAAGAACCCAGCCAAAATGTGTGCTCAAGCACTTTTGTTAGTTTTTATTAGTAGTTTTTTAGTTGTTAGTTGTATTAGTAGTTAGTAGTTTACTTTTCTACAATTTTTGTATTACATATATATTATATATATATATTTATTTATATATCTATAAAAAAAATTCTGTAAATTGTTTAATTTAGTTACTTGTTACTTTGTATTACAATAAAACATTTTTCCAATAGGCAACCATATTCAAGTCTTTTTGACCCAAAAATAAATAGAAACAATTGCTATTGTTTAAACAGCACTTAATGGTAGTTTTTGCATGCTCTGACTAGGCAGACTCCTGGATGAAAGCCCTCTAAATGTGGGGCTTAAGGATCCCTCTATACCACAACAATGCAATGGTATGTTCCACATGAAACGGGGCGGAATTCATCTAGTGAAATGAAGTAAATTGAGTAGGACACATAAACAATGCATTTAGACTACAGGACATGAGGACATATTTGGAACTGTTGGAAAAACAGATGAGGTTTTACCTAGACTGTAACTGCTGTAAGTGGCCAATGGGGAGAGGAAAAGGAAGTGTCCTGGCATCTCTCCCCTTACCATGACAGCACGAGCCTTCGCCACGCCACCCCAAAATATATATATATATATATATATATTTAAATAACATTAATTCTTTCTATCATTAAAAAAAAAGATTAATTGTATTATGATTCATTTATAATTGCATTTATTAATGCAAAAATGAAACACAGAATGCCTGGGGTATGCACAATAAAACATTTAATTGCATATTATAAAAGAATGTATATATATAAAGATTACAGAGATGATAAAATTCATGAAATCACACAGCTGAAATAACAAAATGTCTGTGACAGCTCCCGAGTGCGCTTTATTTACGCCAGCGTCTGAAATCGCTCACTCATTTCGTTCACTCACTGCTGAAATTTAGTGGCCTCACTGCCATTTACTATATAGGAAATAGTGAATGAGTGAACGAGTGGGCGATTTCAGACACAGCCTAAGTCTCATACTGTGTGAAATAATGAGTAGTTCAAAGGCTGATAGATCGGCCAGTCTTATTTCCGCATTACCCGCGTGGCGTGTAGAAAGAGCCAAGAAAACATTCGTGCCATCGCTGATTCCAAATTGGATGAGAATAAGAAAATTATTTGCCGTTCCAGATTTATTTTTATAATGCTGAAGGGAAGATCTTTATCAGAGGAAGATATTTATCTGTATCCTTCATAACAATATCCGCATCTTCATTCAAATTCAGACAAGTATTCATTAAACAGGAAGTGGACATGGTTGGCTCCAAAAGTTAAACAAAGACGTGAAAGGAGATATGCATTTTGTAGCAAATCTTGTCAGATTATGTTGCCAATACTCATAAACAAAATATATATTTTTTAACCAGGCATATACATCTATCAAATGTCCCATGAAGCATTTGAACAGACCAGACCAAGTGTGCACTGTGGGTGTTTGGAAGATTTTAAAGAAGGGGTTTATGAATCAGAAGACATGTTCCCGCAAATCAAAACGAGTCCACACAAATGTTCACTACTCTGGTGGGACTTTGGTCTGCCAGCACAAAAAGAACATTGTACACAAATCCAATGAAGAGCAACTATACCAAAAATTATAGCTTACACTAAAAACTAGACCCAGGAGTTTGGTAAAGAGGTAAAGAGAACTCAATACAACGTAACAAAAAATGGCAGTTGGGAAACCAAATGCTGTTTTCAATGTCCTATAAAAAATTTCAGTTAGTTCACAAATCTGCTAGTTTTTAATCATTTTGTAATGTTATGCAATAAGAATTTTCAGTGTATATGCATCGAAATTAGGATCTATTATTTATACACTTGATAATTTTTTTTTGGCAGCCAAGTGATGAGAATAAAGGCCAAACTAATTTTTCTAATTTCTAATCAAATAATTTACAACTGCAGATTTAGGGTATAAAGGAATTGTGAAATTGGCATGAAAAAAAGTTATGTACGTGACTTTCACATTTGGCGCCCCATAGTATAGCGTCAGCATGAGCATCATTAGCATTAGCATTAGTATTAATGAAAAATGCAGGTTCTTAGACTTCCCTTATTGGGAATTACCCATAAAAATGTGAAGTGTACCTCCCAGATTTCACACTCTCTGTTTTCTTTTTCTTTTTTTCTTTTTAACAATTTTTTACCAATGTGGATCAAAGTATCTTCTGCTTCTTACGCACACTGTCATTGTTCTACATTCAATATTTCTATATGATCATTAACCAGAATAAGCTATGCTCCTCTGTCTATAACACTCAATTATGCCGCAGAATACCACAACAGCAGCAACAACAACAGTAATTGCCTGTGTTTAAACATGAAACATTCTGTGGTAATTATTGAGATCATCAGCACTGCATATAATTATTGTGAGAGAAAAAAAACAAAAACAAAAACCAACACGGACCAAAATTCTTGCTTAGTACCTATTACTGTTTTCCAGCTCAGATACTCCTCAGAGTCTGTTCTGCTCTCAGTCACAGAGGGTTTGCTGGCCGCTAACACCCCACCTCCATCTCATCTATCTGCATACTTCTACAGTGTTTAATATTGTCCAGTACCAGGTCCTCCTGTCTGCACCGATATAGACAAGGGCTTCTCCTCCCGCCTTTCTGATCGCTCATAGCCAGTTTCCTGGCATGGCTCAACATCTCACTGCCTCTCTACAGGCATTCCATTATGCTCCCAGTACAGCAGATTGTTGTGTAAGGTCATTTCAGACCATGGTGTTTCTTACTGTTTCTCTCTGACAGGAGCATAGATAAAGAGAAGCCGATTGGTTATATATGTTTAAGGCCCTTCAAGCGAATCTAAACAGCCACATGATAAAAATTATGGGAAATTCACTATGGAATACCGTAGCTAAAGAAAAACATGAAAGCAAAAGACAAGCAGAGTTCTGTTGTGAGACTGTAGGATGATGGTCACAGCTATTATAAGGATTTCATCAAGATGACCCTGTTCATCAGACAAATTGTCGTCAAATATAAGAATCATAACCACCAGTGCAAATAGTTTTGTTCTGAAAGTCATGTAATACATACAAACAGTGATAATTTTCTGCTTCAGAGTTATGTTATGTTTCTATCGGCAAAATTAGATAAACTTCATAAGAGTAATTTCCAGCAGACTAAATATTTTATATCGCTGAAAGAAACATGACATCACATGGCATGGATACGGTTTTCCCTCAGAACCTTCTGAAGACCTCTTGCTAACAATCACAGCTCTTTTTGGGGTGCATTTTGATAGAAGATCTCATGAAAAATGTGGGTATATTAAGCAAAACTGATCCTAGCCCATCTGTTTTCGATCACTGGTTCAGTATCTCAAAATAATTTTCAGATGTGTTTTCAGCTTTCCAAGGATTTCTTCAACTGTCTTCAAACACAACTCCCTTCAACCCACACACACACACACACACTCCAAAAAACAAAAAAGAAACTGGATGCAGCTTTACCATTATAAGTCCCTAACAATTCTACTGCACAGAATGAAGGGGAAAAAAAGCACATCAGAGGAAAGGCACATGAATACTCAGTAATTAAACACAAACAATATAATAGGTTAACAAATTAGTTTTGTTACTAGGCGTCATACGTTGCTGTTACTATTTGTTTTCATTTAATTTACCAGGCATAAGGGACAAAACATTTATAGAACACCAGGGAACTAAAACAAATGATGCCAAATAAGGAAATCATTTTTTGTTAGTCATGGAATGCAAGTTGGAAACCATTCCCGCGTTTCCACTGGTGAGCTTTTGTATCTTTTATCCATCCGTTTTGTCTGGTTTACTGTTTAGAAACATATTCATGTAATATAATGAATTCCTCTGAGGCGTGTCTCTAGGGAGCTGAGTTTTGACTCATGGTCAGGACAGCATGGCTTTGCCAAAATGCTGCTGCTGCATGAGAATAGAGTGACTTAGGCTGGGACCAAATCAAAACTTTGGCAACCCGCAAACCCTCCCTTTTACTGTATTTAATAGCCTTTTATTTTTATCAGCTGAAGAAAACACTCTACAATCTGATTAAATACAAATCGTATTAAATTCGATTTGGAGGTTGTCAAAGTTTCAATTCGGTCCCATTCTTCATTTGAGAAAATATATTTTACAGACTGTAGGACGTGACGATTCGGCTGAGATGCTGGTCACCGCTATGGCCACAAAAATGCCAGAGGCCCGTCCTTCTCTGCCAATGTGGTTGTATCCATCTGTACTACAAATCACCACACACATGCAACACCACACACACTCAACACTGTTTTTTACTAAATAATAACAGCCCTTGAACCGAATGCAAGCACTAATGCACAGTTTTGACTGAATTATAAAATGTCGACACGTTTCCAATATGGGCCGGTGCATTATCACATGGCTTTGGGCAGGAAGGCTCAGCTCCTCTGCTTCTTCTCACTATTCCACCACAACACATTACTATCTTTTGACAAAATACACGTATAATATGCAGTTTTCTTTGTGCTATTTTGTAAACATCCACGCATTTAGTGCAAACATTATTATAACCTGTGTCTGCCTCTCCAGAACCCTCCCTATTCTAACCATTGTGACCAAAAGCAATATTTAGTTTTTTTCTGATTGTAACACAAAAAGAGCAATGTACCTTTTCCCACAGACTGGTAAGGTATTCATAAAACACAGGCCCTCCTGGAATCAGTACTTTTTAAACCCCCCTTTTACTTGGGTTACACCGAGAAGACCCAGGACATTACTGTAGTGTTTTATCAGATGGTAGCACCTCATTTCTGAACATTCCCCCTTGGAGAATTTCTCCAGCTCAGATTTCTTGGTTTTCTTTTGTGAAATACTTTCTGTGCAACCCACGAATGTTATATTGCATTGAGGTCTGGAAATTATGAAGGCCTGTCAAGAACATAGATTTTATTTGCACCTGCCCATTTGTTTGTAACTTTTTAATGCACATTATGCAGGATCTTTGCATTGGTGTAGTCTCCTTGCTGATGGTACGAGATTGTTGGTCAAAATGCTCTGGGACAATCTCTTTGTTCCCTCTATTCTAATAACAGAATAATCCACACTGCCTCTTGTTTGGAGAATTCACAGCTTTAACTCTGCTGTGAACACCATATTCACGCAAAAGTCTGACACTGTATCCCGGTGATGCCCAACTGTCAGGACGATTGCAAACTTTTAGCGGAAGATTTGTGGTAAAAACACTAACCACTTTTCTCAAATCACCTGTTGTCACCTGGCAATATTCTCTTGTGTCCACTCCCTGGCAAGGTAACAATGGTTTCCGTGGACAGGAGCTTCTTTATGGTGGACACTGTAGTAGAAATGGGAAAATAAAATTTTTGTGGATTTTTGTTATTGCTGTCACATAACTTGAAGATCAATCTGTCTTTTTGTATGCTTGTACGCATGACTATGGAAAAATCCTAATTAAAGAAGAACCCCAATAAAAAGAATCACTGGCATGTGCTGAAGAGGAGGACTCCAAAACACAGAATGTGAGCTACAATGCATTCTGCACAGTTAGGGTTTAGAAAGCCAGTTTGATTTAGACAGACTCATTAGGCTTAATAATCAGAGATTTTGGTGGCTAGAAAAAGAAGTTAAAGTCCCAAACCAATCATAAAAATAAAGAAATTAAAAATGGAAATAATCCCAGTTTTTATATTTTCTATTATATTGGCTTAAATTATTTACACAGTTAGCAGAAGGTTACAATAGATGATTGTGTCCCCTACCATTTCACAAGTTGTTGCTCTAATGATATGACGCAATTATAAAAAAATCCATTGAAAATAAGTCAATTCTGAGCCACAACTTCATAAATCCTGAATTTGGGCTGACAAATTGAGTCGACATAGCCATTTCAGAGTTTTTGATACTGTCCTCAAATAGTGACATGCAAAATACAAAGAAAACCATTAATGTATGAAAGACAAATACAGTCATTGCATTAATAAATTTTAATACCAATTATTTCTTTACTCATTAAAGATACCAGTGTTAGCAAAAATGCATACAATCAAGTACAGCGCAGTTGTATGGCAAAATGTACATCCTATATATCACTAAGTAAGTATTGTAATTTCTTCCACGGTTAACCCAAACAATAAAAAAATAAAAAAATAAAAAGTGTAGAAGAACAAAGTGGCAGTATTTTTCCAATATTATATTTTGGCATGGATTTCTTTTCGTTTATAATTATCAGCACACTTCACATGCAGTGACATTTATACACAACATGCAGGAAAAGTTCACATTACACTCTGAAGTTTTTCCAACAATTAACAATTTAGCTTTTACTCAGTGACCTACAGTACACCACTATGGAAAAAGTTCAGTTTATATGACATGTGAAGAGAGACACAGTGATACAATATAACGTTCTGGATCTCAACGTGGAAAGCCTTCAGTGGAGAAATCACCAGCTACCAGAAAAGTCTTTTGTAGTATACTTACAAGTCAAAATTGACCATGTGAACTGGCTTTATACTGTAACTTGGCTGCTAAGATTGGCATGTAGCTGTTGCAATCACACCAAGTTAAGAAACAGCGGCAGGCCAGTGATAACACCCCATTCTCTTTCCCCATCTAACAAATATTATTATTATACTGAATACTGGCTGGAACAAAATCAAAAAAATTTGGCAACCTGCTATTCACTCTTTACATAACTGTATTTAATAGCTTTTTTATGTGTAGAAGAAAATAATTTTTATTTTAAAAAGAAAAGAAAACGGTATTTTACAATTTTATTTAATGTGATTAGTGGGATGTCAAAGTCTTGACTTGGTCTCAGATTTTTAACTAATAAACTCAGATCAGTATTTACCACAAAATTTTGAAGTTGATCACATGTATACATGAAAAAGTTTTTAAAGGTTACATTTTAAATGATTTTGACAAGATTATTTTATCTACAAGAAAACATCAAACAGCATTTCACCCAAAGCAACACGTATATAAGAAAATATTTTAAATTTCAGACTTAAGTATTATCTTAGTAAAAAAAACCCCCAAACTATTCAGAAAACAAAAATTAGATTTAAACTGTCTATTTGAGTTATAAAGTTTATAGAATGTTTCACAGCATTATAAAGAACTACTTGTTATAGTGCCAGATAAATTTCTTAGAAAAGGCAATGTTAAATTATAGTAATTAATGATACAATTTCACATTTTCATTTATAATGCTTTTGTAGCATTCATTTTAAAGCTCACCAAAACCTAACAATTGGAGTATGTGCCACTACCAAACCATACTGCCATTTAAATTTGAGTGCTAAAAACTCTTATACTTATCGATTCGAACCACTATAACTATTTATTTTGAAATACGAATGGTCTTTATCGACTTCCTACGTGTTTTACAATCAATAAACATATAATGAATCAATAGCTTTTAAATCCATACCAATAAACATAAAACTGAATATAAGATCTAAATATCTAAATGTGACATGAATAGCGGCTCCTACTTTTAGGCAATTTTATAGTAAAGCTTGCAAAGTAAAAGACGAGTAGCGGATTTAACTCCTCATATTAACCCATTGTAGTTTTAGATTTTAGAATACCGTAAAATACTGTAAATATATCCTAATCTATATGCTAATCTTTTAAAATACTTAGGAAGCTTTTTATTTTCTGTAAGGCGCACACACACACAGGGCCATGACATATTTGGTGGCATGTCTCTTTAAGCAGAATAAAAAGGCTGCAACGCCTTATTACAAACTGTCGAATATGAGAATACAAAGAAAAAATAAAAAAAACATCAGGGAATTAACTACAAGGGTAAATTTGAATATATACTCATTAAAAAAAAAAAACGTTTTTGGGTTGTTTTGTGCAAGTTCTTATGCGTCTCGAGACGGCGAAAGCCAATTATTTAAAGACAGTCTCAAAAGCTGGGCACTTGTGGGTTTTTAGTTTTCTCGTGGCCGTTCTGAATTCTTCGCTTGACATGTCCCACTTGTGAATGCTGGTCAGCAGGTACTGCTTGTCCACCTTGCGGCCCATGATCAGGTAAGGGTTTGATAGATGCTCCAACTGTTGGCACGGACAATCAGCACCGTTCTTCAGGTAAAGCACCATCTTCCGCAGGTCCCTCTTTTTCAGATTTCCCAGCTTCAGGGCTTTCTTCCTCTTATGTAGAACAACCTTGCGATCCGAATTGTACTTTCTCACCTCCTTGATCTTGGTCTTGATAACTGAGAAATCAGACAGGGAGGGGACATTAGCAGATAGATTACTTCTATTGTCAGTGTTGATTTACATTGAAGTGTAATGATTCAAAACACTGGGGGATCAAAATAAAACAAAAATCATATTTTTATACAAATGTATTAAATTTCTTTTGTAATTATCTTATTTAATCCTCTACTCCTAAAATAAATTTTAAAAATCGAAAAAATTTCGATTAGCAGGTAGCCGGTTTTTATTTGGTCCCAGCCTAAATAAGTACACATTCACATGAAGAAAACCCAGGGATTATCATGCATTTGACCCTTATAGCAAGCAATTCTACAGTTGAACCATGGATTATTATCGGACAATAATAAGGATGTAGGGATCTACTCATCCTAGTATGAAACAAAGACATCAAGTAAAATTTTGATTTGAAGGCGGTATCTTCAGACGTATGTTCCAATATTATTAAATGACACATTGTGGGATGCGTTTGTCCGCGGGTGCGAGACCAGCATAGGCACACCTGTTGGCACCTGCTAGTTTTTACACGTGACCTGGTCTTCCCAGTAGGTAGACGGTCTTGGGGAGCTGGCAGGTGGAGGGGGGAGCGGAACCACGCAGCACAATGACAGAAAAAGAAAAAAGAACGTGTCTGAAACCCGGGCTCCTGTGTGGCTGTGACAGCGACCAAATGCATTTACTTTTATTACTTTGGTTGCTCCTCAGTGATCCCGTGGGGCTGACCTGGAGGAAAAGTGGGCATTGCCCAGTATTGCCGCTCGTCAGGAGCATGGTTTAAACACTTCCGAAGTCTGGTGCATATTCACTGCCACGAGCAACAGCGATAAACTTCCTTTTGATTTAGCTGAAAACCCACAAACAAACTAGTAAGTAAAATTGCTTCCGCTGAGCTTCACATCGTAGAACCCAGTTTGGATGTCTATCTTGTTGCAACACAAAAAGGGCTCTATTTTAGTGATCAAAGTGCAATAACCTAACGTGGGCGCTGGGCGTGGCCAAGCCGATGTCGCAATTTTCATGGTGCATTATACTAGAGCCGGTGCAAACGCAACAGTTAAAAGGGGTTGGCTTAAACTTGTAATACACACTACTGTGCCAAAGTCTTAGGCAACCTAGCCATTTTACTAGTATTTGATGACTATTTTTTGTCTTCTGCATTAGTGTGTCAGTAGAAAAAAAGCTACTGATGGCTAAGATTTCCAAACATTTTCCGAAAGAAGAACAAGGAGTTGGTACAGATGGTATGGCCTCCTGGACCTGGACTGGGGAAAGCAAAAGAGACAGCCAAACAAAGTCTGTAGAAGAACTGTGGAAAGTTTTCCAAGATTCTTGGGACAATCTACCCATGATTTTCTTATAAAAAAAACAGTGTACCTAAGAGAATTGATGCAGTTTTCAAGGCAAAGGGGTGGTCACACCAAATATTAATTTTATTTAATAATTTTTTAGCATCTTTACAGAATTTTTTACATGCCTAAAACTTTTGTACAGTACTATAGGTGTGATAAGGGTGCAATTGTATAGTAACCAATCGCAGCCATTGGTTTCATTTAAGAAGCAATGCGTTATGAACAACTTCTATTTTCTACAAGGCTGAGGACGAATTTCAAAGGCTCCACCGTGTGATTTCTGATTAGAAATGTTGCTATGTTCCTGCTAGTCCTTCAGTGCACTGCAGATGAATAGCAGGCAGATGCACGGATCACCCCTGTCCTACACATGAATACCCTTAGGCTTGGCTGGCTGTTTTTGTGTTTCACGTATTTATTTGGTTGGGACCACGCATACTTACAAACATTCATGATTGAACGTGCGGTAACTAAAGGGATTGCAAACACTGAAGGGAATTTTCTATACAGCGAAAACATTTACTTTATAGGCACAAAATACGTTTAGGAAGTGCTGCAGTAATGAATTCTCTTTTTTTTTGTCTTACGAGTGTCAGCGGTCAACGGTCAAAATGTCTCTTTTTTCATTTGTGTTTGCACTGGGGGGGGGGGGGGGCAGGTGCTAAATTTAGACCAACTGAGTACAAAAAAAAACACATTGAGGATCGTTTTTGTTTTATGGGAAAATAGTTTGCAGTGTTGCAATGCAACTCTTTTATAAGGTTCTCAAGTAAAAAAAAATTGGCTTATTCATCAAAAGGAGAAAAAATATATTTTAATCAAACCTACAATTTATTATTAAAGATAAATGGAATACAAATCTGGTTTTAGATCTCCGTAAATGTGATTTTATTTTTCCAGAGCCATATAAATCATGTAATAATAATTACGCCCATATTAGCTAATGGTTAAGACGATGGTGGAGTCTGTTTCTCAGGGGTTACCCTGGGGCACGTTCAGATTAGAATGCGATTAAAACCACATAATCCTATAAGGCAAAGGCCACCGTCTATCAGGCAAAACAACAAAGGGAGTTCAATTGCAATGGGTAATTAGTTGCAAGGCTCAGACAGACAAGTTCACAAAAGGTCGTGGAAAGATTAGCTCGGGGGAAAAAAGCGAAGAAAAGAAGGAGAGTGGGGTATCCAGTATCGACTACATTCTCTTGGGTCTGTGCAATTTTTTTACAACACAAGGCTCCCCATAGAGCATTCTGACAGGGCTATGAAGGGTGAGATCTAGATAAGGTCTTTTCCTTAGAAAGACAATCTGAGAACCCTTTCTCTCTTTTCCCTGTATAGGAATGTTCCAAATTGCTCGTCTGTATTGTGCCTTTCCAGAGGTAACCTGACCAGAAGTTTTCTCTTATTAGCCAATTAGTAAAAGACTGCTACTCACCAGTGGTCTCTCACAGGACATGATGCAGACTAAGGCAGAAAAAATGGTGGAATGGAAAGACATTTAGCCAATTAGGATGATAAGGGGTACCTTATCATCAGGGTACACCCCTTCGGAGACTTTACAAGTCATTTTTACTGCTGAACTCAGGCTCATAGAAGCGTTAGGCCATTTTAATGTATTTCAAATGTTTCATTTTCCTTCTTTTTTCCCCCTATATATTCAATATATCCATGATATCATTAAATTATTTTCTGTTTTTTTCCCCCCACTTTTACTTTTCGATTCTCTCTGGAAAAACACATTATAAAGCGATCTGTAGCGGCTTGCGTATAAAAAAGAACTACACTACATTCATCTGAATTAATAGAATTATTGCCTCGGTGAAAGTAATCCAGGATTGACTCGAAATTGCCCCATATTAAAGTTTAGTCTTTAATCTCTCCCCAAATCTCACCTGTTCCCCTTCCAATTTTTTAATCCACCCGATTCATCTTTCAGTAACCTCTTTAACCCCGAAGGCCGTTTCCTCTGAAAAGGTGTGAGAGTCGACTCTCTGGTGTTGAGTAGCCTTCTATAGCCCATGGCCCTTCGCTGATCATTAAATCTCTGAGTGTAAATTAGTTAGGATGACTTTGATTTCCTTGAACCGAGAGAAACGAGTGGTGATTTACCATTCATCCACCCTAACAGTTCAGAGTCTAGACCACTGACCCCTTCATGAACCACCGCTAGTTGCCACCTAGTGAGAAATTTGTCTTAAGTAATATCCAGATTAGAAAGTACCATAGAAGCAAGTAGGCACTGGGAGCCAGATTTATGGCCAATTATCCTCTTTAAGTTTATTCGCCTCAATAAAAGACCTCTTTGCTACCAAAACCTTCCATTGAACTACTAAACTGCCTCTTAATCAACTATTTTGGAGTGAATATTCTACATGTATAATATGATGTTAAAATCTAGATGGAAATTCACAATTTTTAAGAGTTCAATGTTCCTTTCTGTTAAAAGTAGGAAGGTGGTTTTTTCTCTCCCATTTTACATGTGTGTCCACGAAATTCTTACAGCATTACACCAAAAACAACAATATTTAAACATAGTTTTGACATCCCTCATTATTTGAAATATTACAGCTGTTGCAGTCTACACATACAATATACAATATTTAATAGACGGTAAAAAACTTCCATTTAAAGTCAAAATAACCAGAAATTTAACTCTTCACAAAATAGCAATCTCGCTATTTGAGTTATCAAACATGTATACATGAATAAAAACGCACGTTTTTCCCGTAGTTTTGTCATTTGGTTGTTCACTTGTCCCAACCCCACACGTTTTCCATTGCAGCAATACCCCGATGCATTAAAAGGGGAGAAAAGACCCAGAGGTTTTTTTCAGGTATTAGCAAAGCACATGGCATGGATTATGTCTTTTTTTCTCTGTGTCCGCTCCCTGAAATGAGGCTTAGCGTTAAACGGAATCAAAATGAGTAGCTTTTGTAATTGACATTAATTTAAAAAGTAGCGTGCCTTGCTACATTATCCTGTTAAAAAGTCCACTTCGTAAGGCACTT
Source organism: Hiodon tergisus (assembly GCA_025775045.1). Lineage (NCBI taxonomy): Eukaryota > Metazoa > Chordata > Actinopteri > Hiodontiformes > Hiodontidae > Hiodon > Hiodon tergisus. The sequence goes on along the minus strand of JAOVYW010052823.1, from coordinate 69,920 downwards.
AACTAATTTCACCTGTGTTTGACTTTTTTGCTTAATCCACCCTAAAAATTCACTACAATGTACTCAGGGACATTATTTATTTATTTATTTATTTATGTTCTTATGACAATATTGATGTATTTGTGTTTGGCAGATATCTGGAGAATAATAATAATAACGATTATTATAATTCTAATTATTATTTTTATTAAGTACACTTTCTTGAAGGTTGGATTTTGTCAATATTAACACATGCGACCAAACCAGAACATTGAAATTAGCATAAATAAATTGGGCCTCACATTACACCTCTTCACACTATAGGCTGAAATTTCCAGGTTAATAAATTAACTAAAACACGAGTCGTTTTTAATGCTAGCAAAATTAGCCTACACACCAGCACCTTTTCTGTGTTCATCATTCATGGGGCTCTTACCTGTTCTATGATTTCCGAAAAAGTGCATTAAAAAAATTACCCCAGATGGCCGGATGGAGAATAACTGACTGCCTAACATTGTTTTGGCTCTGTCCATTTGCTCATACGTTCCAATATCAGTGACAGAGTTTCAGCTAACAGACTGGCGGACTGGAGTGCTGAACTGAAAGCATTAACAAATATCAATGTGTGGCCTGCCAAGAGACTATTGTGCCAAGAGACTATACAGAACCAAATGGCACTTTGGTTTGTTACTTAATAATTCGCAATACAATTTTTTACAACAAAATGAGGCAAGGAACGTACCCAGCTATTTGACAGGTGTAATAAATACGGTTGTTAATGGGAACTGAGGTTTAGGGGGGGGGGGGGGGGAATGCCTTAATAGTTTAGAAAACTGACCAAGTGATTGAGTCATCCTATTAGCAATGTTGCTATTCGTAACTATGTATCATATCTGTATGTGTTTTTCACCACACCCTTACAGTGAAATAGCCGCCATTTTCACATTATTGGGAAATAAACAAAACCTAAGGATATCTGTAGACCTTGAGGAGTCCAAAAAAATGTAGCATATTTATCATAGAAATCATAATAACCATGCATGAATACTTGTTAGATCACACTGATAATATTCATCAAGTCACTGTAACAGAAAATACACTTGGTTTATTTTAATCACAACACATCATCAGCTGGTTTTCTTTTAAAAGTAGTCTGGGAAAACTGAGTACATAAACAGTAAGCAGGAAACAATTATTATTAACTTCAAACAATAACTTAAAAATATATTTTAATAGGCAACATTTTTTCCCCTCTGTTTGACTTTCATGTTTCAGAAATGGAACTGATCCATGTAAACTATGCCTTACTTATAATCAATAGTAAAAATAAAGCTGCTAGCTTGATTGCTTCCTTGGCAAAAAATAGATTGTAATGCGGTCTTTCCACATCAAGTCTAGTCCCCCAAATGATGCTGGAATGTACTGGGCTATCTGACATCGCCGCCAAACCTGGACCACAGCAGTTACCCCAAGTTTGTTTTCTGACTTTGTTGTTGTATTGCAATTGTAACCACAGGAACAGTGAAGTGCATTGCAGTGAAGTATTAAACTCAGCAAATCATAAACAATGTATAAGCATAAATACAAATGTGCATGAATGTTACAGCTCCCCCGTCTCCCCATCCTCACTCGGATAGCTGGTTGCCGATTGGTTGGGGACACATAATTTCCTGTTTCTTTTTTGTTGTTGTTATTTTTGGTTGATTAAAACATTTAATTCCTACTTGCTTCTGATTCAAATAGCAGATTCATATGCACTGTACTTTAACGTGTCTGTTGCACAATAAAGTGGCAACAGATTAACATAAAAAGTTGAAGCATGCACATAAGCAATGTAAATGTTTGTCATTTTGACATAATAAACTTATAGGAATGCATTTGAGCCTTTCCATTGTCGTTAGAAAACTTCAGTTGTGACTAATGGGACCATGGGGGCATAAATCAGCCGTTTTCTATTCTTTTCTAGAATAGATATTCTATATTCTATTCTTTTCTTGTCTTTTCTATTGCCACCTGACTATGTGAGGCAACTAGTTATATAGAAGCTTAAACTGCTGTTATTAATCATCTCATTAAATCTAAACAAAGAAAAAATAGCACTTATTACATATATAGCTGAAAATCTTAAAATATGAAATGTGTGTCTCAGACCTCAAACACAGTATTACTGTGATATCCTTTATTTTTATGAGCATTTTTTCCCACAGATTCCCTAAAACCATGGTGCTGCGGAAACAACAGCGACAACTCCACTTTCAGACTGGGGTCATTAAAATTCCTGATAACTGTCTGAGGCTACACAGCTGCACAGGTGTCTGAGGCTGCACAGGTGAGATGGAACAGAAAGGAGCGGTGAACGCTGAATGTCGTGTGTAAAACGGTCATCATCCTCATCCCAACATGGGAAATGTAAGTAGATGAATGGCAGAGTGTGTTCCCTTACCGAACTCGCTGGCGCACATGTGCTCCAGAATGGCGTCAGTTTTCATTTCGTTGTCACATGGTGGGCAGATAGGGGAGTAGCCTGTAAAAGAGGGAAATGCCATGGTCAGAAAGGAGTCAGGTGACAAAGACGACTCAATTTAGAGAAGAATTCAGATTAAGATTTTATTTCCAAAAAGAAATAAAGAACACGTAAAGCATCACTAGCTTAAAGTAAAAAAATACCGTATTCCATTATTTTAAAATGTAATTTGAAAACAGGATCTTAAAATCACACAAATAACTGCTTCCATTGGTTTTTTCTGAACCGTTTTCTTAATCAATAAACAATATAGCAATACCTATCTAACTGGATCATTTAATCCGTGATAATATTAGAAAAATATTTGCAATGAATGCTGATGCGAAATCTCGGCACATTTTTTTTTCTCTTTACACAATCATATAAACAAAAGAAAATAATTTTTCAGACCTGCCAATATTGTCAGTAAAGAGAATGAAGTTATCGAATAAAACATTTATTTAAAATCACTGCAGCTAATACTAAGAAAACAGATCTTATTAACAAACCTATCACATGTATATGCATTCCCCGTTCACTCCCTGCGGTAAAATAGTAAAATAAGAAACCGGACGGAAAGTGGTAACAAAAAATAGCTACAGAAATCTGGTATTTGCAAATTGCTGGTGGTGAACAAAATCATCCCACTGCTAGATATTTTCGGCTTTGCATGAAGGATTTCTGTTTTTGACCCAAATAGACAACATAAATGAAATATACTTTTTCTAGTGTATATTTAGAATAGAGAATTAATTATGTAAGCTGTTATGCTGATGTACAATACATTTATGAAAAAGAGGAAAAAAGAAAAGTCTGGAAAGTTTTTTAGGGCTGATACTCATCACTGCAACTGAAAGGAAGATTTCACTCAAATAGTCAAGATTCCATTCAGGAAAAAAAAATTTTCCAAGCATTTTATTTTAATATCTTTTGGGAAGCACTTGCCTTAAAAAATCTAAAAACTAAAAGATGTGATCTATAGGACTAAATCAATTTTTTCACGAAATTTCCGACCTGATCGGACTTCTTTATGTAAACAAAGGCCAAGGAAATGGGAGACTTGAAACTTCTAAAGACCTGGCCATAAAATTACAACCCAGACTAAGCTTAGAATGCTATACAGGACCAACTGCACCTTTTCACAGGAACAGAAGTGCAGACACATATTCTCCAAAAGAGTTTAAAAATAATTTTGTTGCTGTCAGAGACTACGTCAGAAATGAAATGACTTTTTATGATGTTTTAGCTAATTATCAGCAGTATCTGCTGTATACAATAACAATATTAATCAAAATCACTGTACACACACACGCACACACACGCACACCAGATTTGGTGTCGTGGTTGCGTGTGCATGTTGATGAATCCCAGTTGTTTATCAATGGCTGGCATGTGATAATACCTGTACATGTACAAGCCATTCTCCAATCACCATTAATCACAAACTCTAAATTAGCGCTCTCAGTTTTCCATTCAACAGAAAAAATGTCTATGTTTTCTATGGGCGACTCTGGAAAGGAATGACCACCATAAAGCCTGTGTATATGCAGTCCTAATAAAGAACCAAGTCTCTAAAAAAATATGGATGGTTTTTCATGTGGTAATGGATTTTTGCCATACCGCTAAATACCCTCCGCTGCAACTTCCAGTCGCATAAACGCTACACCTTCATCCAATATTCCTTTCCAAAGTTTTTTATATAGCTTACCTTTTTCTCTCCACTTAAGGAATATTGTATTGTCTATTAACATGAATTTGGTGATGGGACATCAAAGAGGATGTGTGGTTTTTGTCGATTGACTTTTAATTTACTCTGCAGAGATGACTCCAAACGGTCCCATAAAAAACACATTTACCTCAAGAATCTGAAACTTCTCACAGTTAAAAAATCTGTTTTGATAAGTTTCAAATAAATTTTCATCGGGAATACATGGTGTTCTGGATAGTTGCGCAACTTAGGTTTATAGGTCTCAAGATTAGCTTAATACATGAGAGAACATATCGACCACTTAAACAAACAAATGAAAGGGCAAGCGTTTGCCTAAGTCCACACAAAATATATGAAATAGGTTTTCATTTGAAAAGGTTACTTATCACTATGATCTGGAGTCCTGGCCTCCTATTGGAATGTCTTTTCTCCCCTTTCTGCTTTTTCAGCAGGTCATAATTAACAGCAAGGCCGGCAGTAAAACCATTTTCTATTCTCTCTTGTGCGGTAACCAAAGGGCAGAGGTAATTAGCCTTATCTTTTAACAACTCGCAATGTGTTTTTAGGGCAAAATAACCACAATCTGTTCCCAGTACAACATACTCGAAATGTTATTTCAATGAATTGACAATGACATTCCAACTTTGATGGTTTTTTTATGGAAGTCTAGTAGACAACTTCATTCTAAAATATACCAAAGAAGCACGTTGAAAAACAAAAATGAAAGTTTCCATGGATTCGTTTTAACTTGATGCCAAATGTATGTTTGCCACACACCTAGAACTTAAAATCAACAATTTGATTAAGCAAGTTGTGTATGCAGATTTTTATAATATTGTGGTTTTATGAAATTACTCATTTAGTAAGATTTAAGCATTATTGAACTGTAGCCACGTAGATGTTCATTATTACATATGGCTGATGATATTGTAATAAATAATATAAACACCACTACTACTACTACTACTATCACCATTACCACTAACACTACTTAATAATAATGATAATAACAATAATATTATTCTATTTGATATGTCAGTGAAAGAGCACCACAACTCTTCTTTGTTCATCAGCTGCTGGTCACCTGGTAGAAACCCCCCACCTCCTTTTTCCAAACATATGTCTAGTCGGGTGCACTTTTCCCCCCTCTGGCCCCTCAGTTGTAGAAAAAGCAGAAACTGTAAGGACAAGACACATTCCGGCACCGACTCAAATACCTAGGCCCCAGGGCCTAGATGCTCCCCCCTAATCGTCTACCTACTACTGTTGTGTTCTGCTCAAGTAGTCAAAGCATTGGGCAACAGCATATGACATTTGGTGTTACACCACTAATGATTAGCACTATTTGGCTTGTATTCCCATAATGGCCCGTGTTGGAGGCCTGTCAGATTAACAAATGTGAAAGCTCACTTGCGGATTGTAATCGACATACTGACTACTTGTTACCTATGTAAGACAATGTGTTATGTTTAAAGGCCCTGAAGGTGAACATTTCAGATGAAATAACTCTCATGGACATCAACTGTAAGTCTGCACCGTACACAACACAGCCACCGAAAAATGTCATTCACTCAATTGCAAAAGCAGCTGCTTAGGTTTGAGCAATACTTGTTACATTTCCAGCTTCTAAAGTTAATATTTTAAATGTGTTGGTGGAAGTGGTTACAAAACCACAATACATACCAAGTATTCCCTAAGTGGCCTATTACCTTTATACCAAACCCAGGCTGTTAGCATTGATTTACAAGGAGGGGTTCTGCGTTTTTGGGGTAAGAGGAAAATTTAGACCATTGTAACGCTGATGTTACAATCTCTCCTTCTAATATATGGGCAACACATTTCAAGCTCCACCAAAATGCAACAAGGGGCCAGCTACTCCTGAACAGTAAAATTACACCTGGGCTAGTGTTCTATCTGGGTCCAAAAGAATCCCAACAATTTTTTGAATATTATAAGTGGTATCAGTTTTGACTGACTGGTATCAGATGTAAGACTTGTTTGGCGTTCCTTGTGCAAATTAAGAATGACTACATACATTTTAACCCTCGAAAAGGTGGCTAATCGAGGCATCTTGATGGACATTTCACATTTTGCCTAATACATGATCGCTTGAAGCGAGATTGGAGGACTATTCTGATAAGGGCAAATAATATTCATCATGACGGCTTTTAATAAGCAACCAGAAAGTTTTTTAAAAGCCTTAAGCAAGACAACATGTTCTGTTTCGGGGGGCCTTCCCTGGAACGTTGCTGTGCGTGATCGACTTGCTAAGCTAATGTGTGATCGTTAAACAGTTTTGGCAGTGGGTTACAGGCAAGAGTCAAGACAATAGTTTTTCTGTAAAGTGAATGAACACAGATTAGAGACAGAACAGAAAAGGGGAAACATAGAAACAGAAAATTACACAAAACAAAACAAGATTAAGAAAGGGTGCTCTAATATGGACTACAACGGGACACCCCATTCACACACAGCGTGCAAATTCCAAAACATGACACTGCCAGCTCTCGAACAAATAAACAACCATGCTTTAGTTAAAAACTTAATGACAGCAAATAGTTTTTTCTTTGAATATGAAACCACAATTAATAACCAAACCACAAAGCATACAAAGCCAAGATCCACACAGTCACATCGACAGTGAAAATATTTTTTTCTCATTGGCGCGCTAAACACAGGATTGTCACACCGACATACTGTTCAGAACACCTTTACATCATAAATACCTCCTATTGCAATTTTTTCAGCGATATAATGTACACTTGATTGTACAAGATTGCCTTAAAGCCAGGCATTTTGTTTCTCTCGATAACATTTGTAAACTTAGCAGTTATAGCGAACTGTATCCGATTCTGAGTGTTCTTAAATTTGGTAAAGAAAACTTCTACCGTGAATTTGTTATGGGTAAAGGAGCAAATAAGGTGACATTTAAAATTGTGTTTTAAAGATCGGAAGGCTAAATTAGCTAAATCAGAGTATCTCTGAACAGGGGTATAACAACACGGAAGCCCTTGGTCAATGGGAAGGACTTAAAGTGAAAATGTATTAAGGCCTTTACAGTGTGAAAGGCCCACTGTTAACAGCTGTGCTACAGCAACCACCGTCTCACCAGAATCACCCTGCTGGGACTCATCCCTGTGGTACTGCAGACTTTAGGCTGGTTGGCGGTGGTGGAAGGACTTCCAGCTGGACCTTATGACTGGTTCTGTAGTTTTATGAGGGACCTCAAAACACTATAGCTGATAAATTTGTTAATCTGTTTTTTTTGTCAGACTTGAAAGAACATGAACAGAACTCAGAACGAAGGCAGACGTATATAAAAAATTAAGATGAGTCACGGCCAGTAACCCGAGTTTTGTTGTCCATTGATCAGGAGAACATCCAACGTCCCCTATGAACACTTAACTTTACAGATTTTGTTGCGTTTACTCAGGGAGCTGCAGCAGCTGTATTGACTGACCCATGGCACAGTGATTCCTATGATTTGTCCGGGAGGAGGCAGACCTACGACTACAAAAACTACAGCCCTTTCCAATTGCAGTGCTCAGTAAGCTGAGGGGGGCATTGGCAGCAAGGTTATAAATGCATTAGGGTAAAAGTGGTTCAAGTCGTTTAATGTGCTAAATTTCACCATGTAAGAACTTCACTATTTAAAAATAAATGTATTTTTTACAATATATCCTCTTTATTGATGAAATTAGAACTTAGATATTAAACTTGTTTGGGACGTAAACAAAAAACCTCACACTAACACAAAACCTAACACTAACATACACCCAGTGCTTTGCTCCGTGTCAGGCTCCCTGGACGATGATCAGACCTGACAGCTTCTCGAGGCCTCCAGGCAGCACACTAAATCACATGCTTGCACAGAAGAAACAACCATGGTGCTTGACGTCTGCCTTCGTTCTGAGTTCTGTTCATGTTCTTTCAAGTCTGACAAAAATTTACATAAGTGTGCCTGTGCTCGGGGCTAATAAACAATTCCAAAATAGTACCCCCCTCCCTTCCTGATTCCCACCAACCCATTTCTGATGGGAACTTAGAAAAGAAAAAAAAGAAGAAGTTTAGCCAAAAAAAAAAGTTTATTGATATATTGACTGTGCTTGTTTAAATAATTGCGTTCCCTGTCATAGGCAAAGGTTTTTATTTAGTTTTATTCAGTATTTTTGTTAGACTCCCATGATATTTTGAAGAGGCTACTTGAACACAAATGCTGAAAAATATAATTTAATACATTATTTGTTCTATTCTTTTATATAGTTGTAAAGTTATAGTTGTAAATCCAGTATCAGCAAACAGAGGACATTTTCAGTTTACACTGCAGGTTACATGTTAAGATACACAGGGCCCCGTGTGTGTAAGTGTGTGTGGTGTGTATGTGGAGCAGTAGTTAATGAGACGCCTTCCATATTTTGTAATAATATACCTGTGCAGAATTATGTGCAAGGGGTGCAGAGAGCCTAAGGAAGTAGGGATCAAGCTTTTCCTCAACCATAGACTTTCTGACATTGAGAGCAAGCAAGGCAAGGATTACTTCACCTGCGGAGAACTGACAAAAAGAACATCTGACATCCCCGTTTCTGGAGACAGTCAACATACAATCTACTGAAGCAATTCAGGTTCAAGAATACAACAGTTAGGGTGGCATTTGAACCCCACCCAAGCTGTTACAGCCGATCTCAGCTAACTGAATCGGTAAAAAAAAAAAAATGTACTTGTAACTGAACCGGTTACAGGCCTGTCACCGTAACCACTACACCACCAGCCTAGCCTTAGACCAAGCTAAATTTCTCAGATGAATCAAATCTATGAACTAGGAATTGTGTCTGTCTTTCACCCTCATTATTCTCAATGTACACAGACAAGAAGTAATTAAGAGCAATGGGATACTAGTGATACTTAACAAATCTGCATGATAGAAATCATTAAGGAACCCTTGATCATCAAAACGCCTATAGGCTATAGGGCAATCATCACTTAGACCAAGGGAGAATACCCCACTGGAAGTGTACTTATGAGGATTATTAGTGAAGATTGCATTGTTAAGCGTGGATTAAGTAGGATGCTTCAAATTTAAACGTGTGGATTCCGAAAATGAATTGGCTCAAACGCAATTCTGCACAGATAGACTTCAAAACATGAGATTACTGGGACAGCCAGTTTAGATTCAGATCTCCAAGAATTATATACTCAGGAGGGGGCTATCCTTTCAGATGTAGTATTAATTACATTGACAGTCACTGAAGGTGGTCAGTAGACCCCCAACACAAAGAGGTTAGCATTTTGATTTAAAACAATATTAACGATGAGCAACTCAAACTCTTTCAGTATAGAGAGACAGAACAATACAGAGGCATTAAAGTTATTTTTGTCAAAAATAGCTACACGTAAAGACCTAAAAACCATTTAATACCAAAAAAGTTGTTCTTTCTATGGAAGACACAACTGGAACATTTTCAAGAGTAATAAATGACGCCTTTTGGTCATCACAATCTTTAGGAATTGAGTGCATATTATTTTGCTTAAATAAATGTTTACATTATTATAAACAATGCAATATTTTTAGTGAGTAAAGTAACGACTAAAGTAAATTCAGACTAGTGCAGAAAGCTCCTTCTGGGCAATACACACCATGACTGGGAAATTGGCAGAACAAGCTACAAATGCTCCTCAATGAAAATAGTTTATTGTGTAGATGTGGCCCTAACAGGGCAAATGGGTCCATCTTGGGGTGACGTGCACCTTGGGGTCATGTGTATCTACAGGTGCCATAAGAGGCCAGCAGCGCTCTCTGTGGTTCTTAGACTTCAAGATAAGACATTCCTAAGCAGCTGGGTGGTGGTTTAAAAGAAGGATCGCAGGACTGTGCAGCTGATGTACCAAGGATCTGTCTTTAGTGTAAAATTGTCCCTGAGCTTCACCAGCATTACCAAGGCTTGCCGTTGTCGAAAATTCTTCCATACTTTAATATAGAAAGACGCATGTATTAATCAAACCGCAGAGAGTTGCTGGTTAATGCCATTAATGCAAAGTAGTTGGGTTAAATCTGTTTAGTCACTTCTCTGCTTAACATTGTCTAGGTAATCATATGATCCGTTTTCCCACTGGAATGGTGTTAAAGGGTAATGGGTCAAAGCAATGTCACTGGATGTTTAGAGTGAAGTTGGGGATTTGGATGTGGAAATACCCTTTAATTTATGATTAGTCTAAATAAATGGCTTTACGCTATACCCACATAACCTATATTTAAACCAGTACCACACTGCACTCTTCAAGAAATTCATACACTCAGCCAAGGGCTGAAAACAAATTACAACCCATGGCAAATAGCAGGTATTCACAGAGGTAGTATCTATAACTCCTTTTTATAATCACAGCTCAAATCTGGCATAAAAGCTAAACAACAACAGTTTTTTTTTTGTACATCTTACAAAATAAATCTGGTACAATCAATTAAAACAACCAATAGAGAGTGGATGTTCTGCCTATGTAAACTGACCCAAAATGCATTGATACCCTCAATAGGCTTCACACAGGGTGCGGTGTTCTGTGAGTAGGCAGTAAGTAATGTATCCACGAAACAAAATGAAGTGCATTAAATGAAAAACCAGAGTCATTAGGAATTCGTGCAACTAGGCACCAATTTGCTGACATTTAAAAACAATAATTATTAACTAGCTTACTTATGTGAACACTATTATAAGTAATTGGTTATTTTAATACCTGGACTCAGGATTGTGTTTAAAAAAAAATATGTATTACAAGATAAAGATATTGTTATTTTCACTTGGACAACTTCCAACAACTCACTCTGTTCAGTACTCTGATTTCAGGTTCTGAATCATTATTACTGACAAGAAAAGAGAAAGTTATTGTCATGTCAAATTAAGGTTTCATTTGACAAATTAAAATCATATTACATAATTTGACTGTATTAATTTTTTTAAATCAGATAATAGTAATAATTAAAACATAATCTAAATAAACTTGTCAAATGGTTAGTTTTCAAACCAATTTAATTTACATTTCCAGTCCTAACTGAGTATCAAAAGTGATGACTACCCTTTATAAGATGCAGTATACCAGTCAGGAAATAAAAAGTCAGCCTATTAACAATGGTTTACAGTGCCTGTAATCTGCAACAAATCAGCATTTTCTAACTGAATTAGCATTCTGCCTTATGTTAGGAAAGCCAATGTGTGAAACCTCACACAATGCTAAAACAGCAGCTAGCACAGGCCATAAGGTGTGTACTCACTTTCAGATAGTGACAAGCCAATAATCATATTATCCCAGCTACACCAAAAAAAACACTCAATTACCTGATTTGTTTTGAATAAATGCAAATACATTTACACTTACACAGTTTTGCCAATGACAAAACAGAAAAATAACCAAATATATTCCAAATAGAATCTGTATTTGTTTGATCAAACTCTTGTCCACCATCGCCAAAATAAGTACACTACTAAAACTGAAAAAACAGCGTCGCACCAAAGGGTCTGTTACCATAAATGAGTTGCAGAACTTAATACAGACTCAATAACACCAAAAACATTAACAAATAAGGTTGTTTAAAATGTTGTTGTTGTTTAACTGGGTAGAACTAACCACTTTTTAATTTTAAATTTTTTTTTTAACCTAGCCAGTAACCATCTCATAGAACAGACTCAGAGCACGCTGAGGCTGTTACAAGGTAACACAGACACCACAGTGAGAAAAGTTAGGGGACTTACCTGAAGGCTTGGTAGACTCTGTGGCATTTGCTGAGCTCATGGCGATGCAGACGTCATCCTGGGGGAACTGGTCACAAGTGAGCATCTCAGGCCAGGGGAACCCGAATGCCTCCATGATGGGGGTGCAGCCATCGCGGACCGCTTCACAGAGCCAGCGGCAGGGGTAGATGGGCCGCTCCAGGCAGACGGGGGCAAACAGGGAGCACAGGAACACCTGGGTGCCCGGATGGCAGTTCTTGTGGACCAGGGGAACCCAGCTGCCAGCCTGTTGCCTGACCTCGGTCATGGTTTCGTGCTCCAAGAGGTTGGGCAGTAGCATCTGGTTGTAGCCCACATCATGGCAGAGTTTTAGGTCCTCTGGGATGTCCACGCACTGCGGTGTTTTGCCGTAGATGCGGCCGCTGTTGTACAGATCTGACTTCCAGCTCAGGTACTCGTACTCAGAAGCTTGGCTCGCAGAAAAAAGCGCTAAAATTCCGGCCAGAAGACCAATGAGCCAGAGAGGCATGGGAGAAAGGCACTTCATGATTAGTGAAATACAGGGTTGCAGAAAAAGAAAATAAAAAACTTCTTATGGTCTGTCTGAATAGCTTCTAGACTACAGGCTTGCCTTTTGGAAGTGTGCTAGTCCCAGCTGTTGACACTTGGGGGTTCCGATCAAGAAGGTTCAAGTTAGTGTAAGACCACTGTGCATTCTACTGCTACTACTGCTGCTGCTACTACTACTACTACTACTACTACTACTACTACTGCTACTGCTGCTGCTGCTGCTGCTGCTGCTGGACTCTTGCTGCTGCTGCTGCTGCTGCTGTTGCTGTTGCTGTTGCTGTTGCTGTTGCTGTTGCTGTTGCTGTTGCTGTTGCTGCTGCTGCTGCTGCTGGACTCTTGCTGCTGGTTCACACTACCGCACGCCTAGGTAACATCGCAAATAATACACGCCGCTCAGGACCTGGACAAACGTTACGTGCGCCTCAGCCAATCGGAGAGCGTACGCTCCTTTTGGTACTCAAATGTCAAAGTGCTCAATTATCCAATCGGCAAAAACGGATTTAACTTCCCAAAAATATAATGTACTGTAGCTTCTGACAATATTATGTTTGTCAGGTTAGTTTATTTTTTATTTAAAAGAATACGTGACTATTTTACTAGTCCACTTAGATCTGAAGTCCGTCTTATTTATTTAAGCCCAATGTTAGAAAAAACCGTAATACGCAACTTCTGCATCGCAGTCCGATACTTGAAAATGTTTCTGTTTACTTTAAATTATGTAAAAGTTCTACTTCTACAACTGGTTACTTGATCGTGTTTTAGAAAGAAAATTCACGATTGATGCGTTTGTTTTTTTATTAATAACGGGTTTAAATAGTAACGGTACTAAATGTTTATCTTATTAATAACTTCTATGAATATATTACTTTTAGAAAAATGTAAACGTGTGGCGGACGGGCACATGGCATTTCATTCATATTATCCCTAAATGATTTTCTTGGATGCGCCCTGTGGCAGTCTATCGAGTTTTACTTTAATTATAATCTTTATTTTCAATACTCGTTCAAAACTTTGTTGTTTATACCGATTGGTATTATGGAAATAAATATACGTATCCTACTGCGACGCCTTTCGTCTTTGAAACGCCTAATTATTAACTGTTGTATACACATGAAAGTGCAACACAATTTATCTGCAGCTATGTAGGTCTGAGTAATATATACACGGGGTTGATTTGGATGTTTTGCTCGCCCTTACTTCGTACTTAAAAGGGTGCACTGTATCACCACCAATACTTTTCTGCGAAATATCTCCATGAATATAAACCATAAGACGACGCACACAGCGTGCACATGACAACTGCATTTTGACTATCGTCATTCTGTAACTCTTAATACTTTTATCGGTGTTTAGCAAAACCTGTTGCTTTTCCAGTATGCTATATATCTTGCCTTAATGATCCTGCGAGTCGCTGATAACATCGTCTACAAAATAAGTAAAAGTAAACTCAAACCCAAAGTCTATTGACTGTCCTTAATTGGAATTAAATGAATGAAATCCACTCATTTAAAACGAAGTTTTAGGCACTAATTAAAATATCAGCTGGGGATGTTAAAAGAGCTAATTGAAAACTACATGATAAAAATTTCCTTAAAATCTCATTAATCTTGACAAAAAAAGGAATCGCTCTTTGACGTCTACTAATTACGCATGACGGCCAAATCGATTAAATTAGAACTAATTATTTTGATACGATTAAGGTACGCAGTTCCTGCGTTTAGCATAATTATTAGGCTATGTACTTCCACACCTTTTCGTTAAATTAATGGTCTCGCCCCATGCTCAAATTAACATCAATTTGCGACGTGTCCTGTTAATGTGTTAAAAATAGAAGGTAAACATAAAGAGATTCCGTGCTATTTGCCTCTGCAGGTTTGGTTATTCCGAATTCAAACCAAACGGCCCCTAGATTTTCAAGTCTATTCTTTAACTTTCACACCTTTAAAGGGCATTGTTTTTAGGTATCTAGGGCCAATACTACTACAAAGCAACTTGATATATAATGTACTGTTATCTTTCTTATTAAAACCTTGGTTTAAATAAGTACAATTTAAACTCTTGACATCTTCAGTGTTTTACCTATTAATTATAGGCTATTATAAAACGGCATTATTCCTCCGCAAAACTAAACATGAGACACCTCTCAAACTGAATAGCAAATTTTTGATAAGATTTTCTTCGTTTATTATTCAGAATTTCTGCAATTTTGAAGTGGTAAATTTCTATCGTCGATTCGCAGATTCAAAAAAATGCAGGGTATCAAGGTGATGCGTCCTGTTCAATAACGCAGTACTGTATATACATTAGAACAACATTTAAATATAGATACTGACATGAAAAGGAAAAATACAACTTTAATTTTGCTGTGGTATGTCCTACCGTGAACCACATTACAAGCAACCCAACAACAAATGATGTATGTTACCTTCCTAGCTAAGACAATTCAATAAGATTCAATAATTATAGTTCATAGAATAGTTCATATAGTTATTAGTAACAGTAACCTTATTTGATATACTTTCAAAGCCTTTAGTAAACGGTATGTATTTATTTGTTCAAACTTCAGGCCATGCATTTTTAAATCTTTTAAATTTCACAAACATCTACCAGACAGCAAGAATTCCTCGTAACTATGTCAGATCACCCACACTTCAAGTAACTGGGTGCCAGCATCAAAAATTCAGTCTTGGAGTAAGACCTGAGGCAAGAGGACCTATTAGACCAAATGTTGTTTATAGAGTGTGTCAGCGGGCACTTGAACAGCATGGCGTTTGGAGAGCTTTATGAAGTGATGGCACAGAGATGGTTCATACAGAGATGGTTGCTAAAACAAAACTTTCAGATATTTAGGAATTGGAGGGAATGGGGGAAAACTGAAAGGGGGTTATTTCAATGGGTTTCTCAAGCTTTTTCTCTCAATGATGTGTCTTTGAAATTTGCAATTTAAAATAGCCTGACAGTGTGATGTTCCACACGGACAAAAGTACAGAGCCAAACACGAGAGATAGTTCTATATGTTTTCCTATAATCTTATAAAGTAATGCAGGGTCTGGTGAATGGTCAACAGTTTCTAATGTCCAGTGTGGTTAGGGGTCCCTAACACATCTTAACACCTCAAGACTGATTATAACACATGGAAAAATATTAGCATTAATGCTAAGGGACAATCTACAGATTCAGAATGAGCTGTATTCCATTCTACTAAATGACAGTGGCCCAAATAATGCCTTTATATATAACATACGGTGTGCTTTTCGATAAACTTAAAAGCAGACCAGTTAATTTATAAAGCAACAAAACTTAAAAATGAAGATAATTCTTCATGGACAAATCATGGACAGCATGCATTCTGATGCCATGATTGTGTACCGCCACATACCCCAATCAGAACAGACTGTTGAACCAGAAGCACTTGGCTGTGTCTTCTGTATGATTTAACAATGAGGAACAACTAAATATTTTAAGTGTCGAAGCCCAGGGAAATGGACTGAGTTATACACAGGGCATTGCAGAGATCCATTTACGTCCAGTGAATGTAAATACATACTTGCATGTATGTGTGCATGATTCCCTGTGAAAGTGCACCTGGCTCAGCAGCTAAACATTGTTCCCTTATGTCGGGCCCTTATCTGCTTCTGACAAAACCTTGGATGTCCTTGTCAAGATAATCCCTGTATGTAAGACAGTGAATGTAGTAAATGATTAAATGGGTTTACGCAGGTACAAAAGATTTGTTGTATTTGGACAAGGAGCTGACTTATTTGTATGGATAAGAATTTATGGAATAACAGGCATGATCCTGTGTTTACTCAATGAGTGCCTTGCTCAGTGCATTTGAGGCACAAAGCTGTTGCTTACATATCTTGTGTTGAGAGTCAAAAGGTCCTCAAGAGCAGTTTTTAATGACTTGTTGTACTTTTAGCCCCAGATATTGAATGGAAATGATTGGGCCAATGTCTTAAAAAAATTACTGAATAGTTCATTTTGTGGGTGTTATCGATATTAATACCTATATTAATTTAGGCACTGCGGGATGCAAACTTATAGTCAAAGAAGACGTTGTATTAGCCCACAAAGAAACTCGAGATACTGGACTAGAGGAAGACCATTCTTGCTATGTGCTGCTTGGATTCCTTCTGCTGCTCATGACTTATTCAGGTAATTTGTGAAGTGTAAAGACCAGACAGCCTGCTGCAGTTATCTCCAAATACCTTTGGAAAAATTTAGAACTGGAGCACAGGCTCCAGTGTTACATCACAGTGGGTAAAAACGAATTGCTTTACTGGACTGCAGTGCATTCTGTTTCAGCACAGCCGGATCCAAGGTGTGGGATAACCCATACAGGACCACACTTCAGAACTGAACCACTCTATTTACCTGTGCTAGCACAGGTAAATATATGAACTGATATCATTCTCTTTGAAGAGTGTTTGAAAATACAGCAGAAATTTGCGGAAATACCAGAAAGACATTTATATTTTTTTATGTTAAAAAAAATTCATTGACTAATTATATATCATTTTGAAATCTATCTAAGCATTAATATATTGTAGAGCAGTGCACAACTCTAGATATTATTAAATAGATATATGAGGTGCTTATGCTGTGAATAGGGTGGGCTCAAGTGTCTCTCACCCACTTGAGAAATATGTGGTAGCAGTTGCAGCCATGTATTGTAGGGGCCATTTGATTTGAGATCACTGGGTGGTGCACTGCTGTTTTACTCTTGAGCAATGTAGTTCCTCATGGTAGGTCTTTTGAAACTGACTAAAATAAAAATCAATTTGTTTTTCACATAACCATGATTGAGGACATCTGTGAACCCACCATTACCCGAATGTGTAAAAAGTAATGTGTAAAGACAGTGTAAATGGTGAAGTGTAACGAAAGTGTAAAGGTAAATCTGTATGGCATGCAGTCGTTAATATCAGCAATTATTAGCAATCAAAGTTGAAACATGTGAAATAGTGACAAAATTATTCATATTATGCATGACCTCTCAGAAACTTCATGTTAGGACTTCCATCAGGCATTTTTTAACCTGAGTTTTAATGACTTGAAATATGCTCAACATTTATTTTTATTTTTCTCTTTTCAATAAATAACTTGTCACATTTATTTTTCCACCCAATTAAAAATTTCGAGGCTAATTCATCTGCTGCACACTGGGAAGTTGTGGAAGTGCACACGGGGAGGGTATGAAAGTGCACACGGGGAGGGTCTGGAAGTGCACGAAGGGAGGGTATGAAAGTGCACACGGGGAGGGTGTGGAAGTGCACGAAGGGAGGGTATGAAAGTGCACACGGGGAGGGTGTGGAAGTGCACGAAGGGAGGAAATGGAAGTGCACATGGTGAGGGTGTGGTAGTGCACATGGGGAGGGTGTGGAAGTGCACAAAGGGAGGAAATGGAAGTGCACATGGTGAGGGTGTGGTAGTGCACACGGGGAGGGTATGGAAATGCACACGGGGAGGGTATGGAAGGGCACATGGGGAGGGTATGAAGGTACACATGGAGTTGTGAAGATAGTGTGTTAACACTGTTTGCTTTTTCTTCATTTGTTGTGGGGGGGGGGGCTGTTGAGAAGGGTGCATGGTAGCAAATTTAGCGTGTAGGTCTTAGCCTTGGCATGTGCATAATGTCTTCCCTGTTTACAGACAACATTCACACCAAAAAGTGCACAAAAAACTCCTGTCTCTGCCAGCATTAATCAATCCAGTTTTTTTCTGTCTAGTGTAAAACTTCATTTGTTGTATTTTTTTATTTAAGCACCGACTAAAGCAGGTTTCCTTGGGGGTGGTTTAACGTGCTGTGAACATAAATAAGTTGAGGCTGAGGCTGTGATGAGTTCCCATGCCCTCCACAGCACTGCACTGAATGATTTGCCTTGCAGCCCCCTGTTAAATGTCAGTTAAACTGAGCCTTTGTAAAAGCAGGGCCTGGAAAGGTAAGAAGTTTTGTTTAAATGCATTTTTAAATTAACATTAGTCTTCTTATTCCTAAACAGCGTTTACATTACCACAGTGGGTCACTCTTCTCTGTAGATTACCGTTATCATACATTTCATGATTTTTTAAAATAAGCAAGATAATTTTTACATTCCACAAAGTTTGTGCCTTTTATCCGTCTTGATCGTGGTGGGTGTTCCTGCAATGGGTTACCTGGCAAATAGTTCAGTCCGGGCTGTCTTGCTTTGTTCAGCACAGGAACAACCGCTGCAAAGCTAATTTGCACGTTACAGATTAGCGACCTGGGCTGGAGCACTGGAGTACGTACCACGGAAGAGCAGCGTAGTCTGGTGTCCACATTATTGATTTCTAACAGCGCTGTAAAAGTGTTGCTCTGCCGTAGTGCAAAGAAAAAGCTATCCAAACATGTGCTGCTAATACTTTAAAGGCATGAGGATCAGCAGACACTGACATGTGGGTCTGGTGATGACATGGTTGCACGCGCATTACACAGGCGCACGACAACAGCAAAGCCTCTGGGGCTCTGTGTTACAGCTAAGCTATCCACTTGATGTAGCACATTGCACAA
Source organism: Hiodon tergisus (assembly GCA_025775045.1). NCBI lineage: Eukaryota > Metazoa > Chordata > Actinopteri > Hiodontiformes > Hiodontidae > Hiodon > Hiodon tergisus. Next base: position 50,907 of record JAOVYW010052823.1, on the reverse strand, counting down.
AGGGTGTTCTGCTTAACATCTTCAGTAAGATCTTGAGAGTGCAACAAGCCGTCCCATCGCAAAATGCCTTCCATCTTTCACACAGTTACTTACGGCTAATAAATTAGTGCAATGTTCATACCAACACACTGTTAAATTACTGACAAACCCCAGTTGCAATTTCAGGCATGTGGAGCTGGTATCCGTTGTCACTTTGGTACCTGTGTCATTCGGACCCTTTCTATAGAACACTCCTGGAGTGGGGAGAGAGATCAGAGAGGGGGAAAACAAACAAAATTTAGTGTGAGGAATTGTTTTGAATCTAGTATACTAGAGGTTTAGCGTTACTGCATGAGTGCAATATGTTGTAGCCTTAATACAAAATAAACATTATTTTTACTGCCTAGTGTTCTCATATATCAAACTTTGCGTTTTTTGTTCATCATACCAAGGCTTGAATGCATATCAGGAAAATATTAAACCTTAAGTTTAAGTTTTAATGTGAATGATGCGTCTATACCAGTGGTTCTCAATCCGCAGCCCATTTGTCATAATTGTTCCGCACAATCTCTTTCATATGTATGTATTCAAACTTTAATATGTTACTGTTACTCTTATAAATACAGTATGTTACTCTTATAACATACTGTATTTATAATGCTAGTGTGTTCATTTTGCAAATGTTTGCAAATAGTTAAAGGGTTTTCATGTATCTGTTTGGTTTTGCTCAGTTTCATTCAATTTGGCATATGCATGTCAAATATGTTTGTGAATGCAACCCACATGACATGTTCTGGGCCACACATGTGACCCATGTTTGTAAATGGACTGAGAAACACTATGCTGTACAGAATAGACCTGTTTTCTTACTAATATTAATTTAGAGAAGTCATTTTAGCAGCCATTTGAATTGGGGGAATTGGGGGAAGTGCATTTGATATTTCATACATGAGTCCTGTAGTTTTGTCAATATCGATGGGACCTTCAGCGAAGACATATGTGTCATAACCTGACCCCAAGTGCCATAACTGTGATTATCTTTAAAGCGTAATGGAAAACAGTGGCATACTTATCTTTGTGGCTTCCAAAGAGAAGTACAAGTCTGGTGAAACGTTTTTGCCTATTGAGGAGTCTTATGTTGTGTTGTGATTATTGTGTCTTCCCAGGAGTGAGTCAGCACATGTTCTGGCCCTGACTTGCCTCGTTGCTCGGAGTTGACATTTACTCACCTGTAAAATTATCTCTGTATGGGACTACTGTTCAGAGGAATAAGAGATAGTTTAGGCAAGGTGAAATGTAGCCTGGCATTTTCTGGTGTCTTTATTTTACTATCCGCCTCTCAAGTTTTTTTTTCCGATCCTTTGAAACTAAACTGTTTGAATGCTTGTTTATTTTTTATTTATCTGAGTCATAAATAAATACATGTCATAACCAAATCAGTGTCATAGCTAAATCAGGTTTTAACATGTCTATGTCATAACTAAATCAGGTTTTGAAGGAAACCTTTCACACCCTCCATTTTTCATTGTCTCATTTTTCAATGAAGAAAATGTAGATATAATGTTATTATTTAATAAAGGGTTGAATTCATAAAGTAAATTCTTGAAATAATTACTGAAAATCACAGCGAAGATACGAGCGGTACAGCAGAGACTCTGTGGTTGTCAGCACTGAGGCCCTGATGTTCAGCACATTCTGTGGTAGACTGGATTGTTCAGGTTATGTCCTATCAGTTCCCATGGTTGTACTCAGCAAGTGCACCCAAGTCTTTACATCACACTACCACATGGGTTCCAACTAAATTTGTGTGTAGAAAGGTCAAAATATGGATTATTAGGGAGGGTAAAAGGCTCCAGGCACGCACTCGTAATAAACACTGTGGACTGCAATTTTGTCTCCGTGCTTTGTTTCAGTTGCAGATTGCAGTTGCAGTTCTTGACTCCTGAGATATTCATAACAATGCTATTTGTCATACCTGGAATTAACAAACGCAAACTGCAGTCAGTGACATAAAGACGGAAAGAAACACTTGACAAGTCTAAATCATACTGCAGGGGAATCCAGTGAGATTCCAGCTGACTCCAAGTAGAATGCCCTAAAGTGACGACCTGCTCACTTTGGGAGCCTTCAGCGGATGATTACGATTTCCTATGATTGCACCCTCCTGTTTTATCTGAATGGAACAAAACACTGAAGGTGAGCAAGCTTTCATTCACATGTGGCTTTGCACAGAAGTGGTAGTGCTAGAGAAGGTAGCTCCTGCGAGGATAATGGACATCATTGGAAACTCAGACCAGTAAATATGAAGCAGGTCAACCTAGACTCCTTGCGTGATGGTGATAAAGTTTCTCAGGTCTAGCAGTATTGAGGAACTGTATCACGGCCTACAAATGTAATCATGGCAAAATGGAGTAGTTTCCTAATGAACAATTGCCTTGTCAGCATTTTCAGCATTGGAAAAGAGACGCTATATGTTTGCTTAAGGAGGCACACTGAAATTAGAGAGATAGATGGTGAACTCAACACAAAAAATACACAAAAAAGGAGTTCTATTCCGTCACTTGGCAACCGACGGTAGAAATAGGCAAGGGGTCATTGAGGAACTTGAGCCTCCCCATATTCATGCTTTTTTTTCTCAGGATTGCCCCAAACTTGGGGTCAGACACATTGTCTGACAGTTGACCCTCTAGTTCACGTCTTGCCGTAATTATCTTCAAGCAGCAGCCACCCCCCCTCCCACCCCGTCACCTCTAGTCAAAGACAATGCAACAATTTGCCTTTTCAATGGTCTGTCAGTCACTCTCTTCTGACTCTTTTCAGTGGGCGTGCATAGTTTCATTCTACATTTATATTTATTTATTTATCTTGGCTGAAGTAGTTGGGCTTGACTGGTCACATTAGACTCCAGAAAAATGGTGCCTTTGTTAGCCATCGTTTCACAGAAAGGTAAGCCCCCACCCCCACACACCTCCTCCCCTTCTACCTCGCCTTCACGCTGTATCTTAATGTTCGGCCGTTTCCCCCTGATTACCTCCATTTGTGTATGAGAGGTTCAGGGTCATTGTACATTGGATTTCCATGACCAAACACAAAATAATTAGGCTTTTCTCTTTATTTACCCCCAAACTACTCGGGTAGAATGCTGATGGGTCATTTGTAAGTCTTTCTCTGGGGTTCTGAATACTGTTGTGAGCTTATTCTTTTTGTGCAGAAGCAAATTGAATATCTTCTCTCACTCTCCCACTTGCTGTCAAAACAATCAGTGATGTGAAGCTAGCTGTATGTCAATGACCATGATTGCCCTTACACAGTTTCCGAAAGACCTGGTATTACTCGGTAAAATTGTTTTGATGAAACTTGTTGAGGCATAACATTGTACTAACAAGATAGGACTGCAACAAGTCCACAAGGCAGCAGTATGTTTGCTCATATAACTAATCTACACGCCCTGAAGAATACAATTGTTTGTGTTTCTTTAAGCTTTTATTAAGAAATTACTAAATACAAAAACTTGTGATGATCTGTAACAACCAAGGAGCATGAAAGCTCACTTTATGTCTACTAAAATGCGATCACATAGTAGAAATAGCGAGCAGTTCTCCACATCTGTTGAGAGAGAAAACCGCAGACATGTTTACATTAAGAAAGGACGAGTCACAGAATAAAGCTTGTGATGTAACTCCAACAAAATGGAGAGTGGAAGCCAGTGCCTGTCAACATATTCGGCCATAGACCTGTATTCACATAGATCTACCAACCAAGTCAATACGGACCTACCTGAGACTAGGTCAAAATCCCAGGCTCTGAATCAGACTTTTCTTCTCCCAGGTAAGCAGTCTTAAAAATCCATTTGTTTGCCCTTCAGTGAAATGTCACAGAATTATTTCCAGATTTCAGTTAGTTTCTGAATTAGACACAGGCAATGTCTGGGGGACAGTAAAATGTTAAGAGAAACAGCGTGGCGTTTAACTTTTGTTGTTTGGTCCTGAAGCAGCGGGAGATGACCCAGGTGTCTGATTATATGAGAATGAACAACTGTTCCAGTAAAGTATGGTAAGGATTTATGTGTCAGTTGTAGCTCTAATATTGTTGTTACCTTGGAAGGATATCGGTGTGGGCTTTTTCAGGGCTTTAGAGGGTTTCTGAGGCTGACAGAGGCAGATTCAGCAGGTTAGTGTAGGAGGTCATACCTGAAAGGAGTATGAACGGAAATGGAATGTGCCTCATTTGCAAGTTTTCATGCAGACCAACCGGCTGTTTAATGCATGGTAAATTATGCCTTTGATATTGTATATGGAAAGTATCCAGCACATAAGTGCACACTTCTTAAAACATGCACTCACGTGCTGTCGACTATCTTTTCCTTGGTCCTTTGCATGTAGCTCAATATCTTTATGCTAATGTATGTATTCGTTTTGTGCAGCGTTTGTGTGTGTCTGTGTATGTGCTTAGATTTGCTTAAGGCACACAAAATTGAGGATTGGCCCATTAAAATCATGCAAATAAAGAACAGCAATAGCTGGGCGCCCTATTCATTAACTATGAACATTTCAGCTTTTACAAAGCATTGGCTTTGTAAATTTTAACTGAACTTGGAACTTACACCAGAGAAGCACTCACACACACATACACTAGTCGGACATAATATTTTGTGTTTTTTTATTTGACAAGGCAAAGGGACAAAGCTTACAATTTTTACATTCATCCACTCATACAGCTGAAAATGTACTTAAGAAATTCAGGTTAAGTACCTTGCTCAAAAATACAACAGCTTTGGTTGGACTTGAACCAACAAACTGGTCACATAACCACTACACCACCAGCTGCTCTGACCAAGGTTTGCAGGTTGGAAACCCCTTTCCCTGGCTATTTAAAAACTTTAGTGCCAGTGATCCGCCTTATTCCACTAGCCAACACACTTCAGTCTAACGCTGCATTCCTTTTCGTTCCTCTCAGAGAAAAATGGCTCTAATTTTGCAATGTTGCACAGGCTGAAGGACTCACACATGTAAACTGTACCTCAAAACCCTTACAAAAGAACTGTCTTTGTCTGTGTTGATAGTTCATTGTCCTCCTCTAAACTGAAGTGAACCACCATAAGAGAATGTTCTGGCTTTGGTAAGAGGTGGTATTGAGCAACAAAGGGAGCTTTGTTTCAGAAATGAATCATTATGTTGGATACACATCATTGTGTGGGATACACATCATTGTACGAGATACATATCGTTATGTGGGATACACATAGTTTGTGTGAGATACACATCATTGTGTGGAATACTTATAGTTTGTGTGGGATACCATCATTGTTTGCGCATACCAATGCGACTTATTGATTCTTGCCAAATTGAGTTTTGTTGATAACAAATGTTGTATGAGATACGAAGTAAAATGTTTTTTAAACAATTCAAATAAAACTCTACGTCATCATTCCTGAATGCATGACCACATTAAACAGTCCGAGGCACTTCTTTATTAAAATCAGGGGACAGAAAATATGTTTCAAATCCTAACTGCCCAATTGTTGGTTATTTTGTTTGATTATACATTGTTGTTTTTTCCTCTCAATTTGGTTTGCAAAAGGAATTAATTTTCATCATCCTCCATCATGTTGCTTATGGAGTGATGATACTGCAAAGAAATGTGGTTTGTTTCAATCAATTCAAATTGAATGTGTGTGGTGCAACAAGTTTAAAATGTAACTTTTAAAGTAGCTTCTGCTTACATAGAGCTATTTTTGTTTGGTTATGTTTATTTAAAATAAAAGCTTGCTCACCTCACCAAATGTTTGTGTCCAGGTACCCTGTCTTTATCAAGCCCTTGGTCAAGCCCTATGCTTGAACACAGGGGCTTAAGTTGATCTGTACTGAAAGAAACAACATCCTTAAAAGTGTCAGATGAACCACCCCCAATCCCAGCCTTCACCAGACGAACAGTGTTCAGTTAATGCTTTAGCTGGCTGCCGCTGCAAAGATAACCCAGCTCTTCCAGTCCTGGTCAGCAGGCTGAATCACTGCTAGGTAAAAATGGTATTGATTAAAATACACAGATACACAGACGCTGGGAGATTGGACTTAATGTGAAGCAGAACTGAGCTTTTCATTTTCACAATGCCGACTTCCACATATCTTTTGGCCAATTTGACAAATCTTGCTCCAATCTCTGTGAAAGAAATGCATTTTGGTATCTAAAGCCAATGTGGAACTTATTTCCTTCTGTGAATCTTTCATTCCAATGTTAGTTTGGCTTATGACCTATTTTTAGTAAATACAATTTGAGGAGAGGGGTAAAATATTCAAAGTTTAAAACCTTTCATGTGCCATAGTGTATTGTGGGTCAGAAAAGGCACATTGCTGTTTGTTTCATTGAACTATAAAACTGTCCCAAATTCTCTGAAAGATTTATGGCGGTCCTATATAGACAGTTGGAGAATTCTTGTGCACTGCTTCCTACGAGCTGTACTGCTCCAACTATGGGAATGACCTGTCCTCCATCCAAGCACATAGGGTGTTCTTCAGTTCGTCAGTCTTTTGTAGCAATATCAATTTTTTGTATCATAAGAAAATATTTGCAGCCTTGTATTTTGAAACTTTGTCTGAGTGAGTGCTTGTATTATTCAGGGGATAGAAATATGGGGTCGTAAATCAGAAACATAAGTTTTCAATTTGTATTCTTTGCAAACAAATGCAGACACATGGAAACCTTCTCTGCATAAGTTATGTTTTTCTTACGATAAAATATTGAAATAAACAGTATCGTAACATTCTTTTTTAATTTAAGAAGGCATGGCAGGCCAAATTTACCGGGTTTTTTATAAACTGGACAGCCAAACATTCCGTTGACTCTGTCATGTCCCCACTACCTCAGTGTTGCTTTTGATTAGAGAGCTTTTTTTTTTTTTTTACTGCATTCCCAAGTGAAACTTTCACTGCCAGGCTTTTATGTGGTTCTTTAATGGTTGAAAAAGTGTTGTTTTTTATCAGGCTCTTGCCACTCAATGGTAATTGTCTCTTGGTCCTGAGTAGTCATTGCTGTCGTTATTGTTATTTTATATTGATGACAGTGTAGCAGGCTTGTTGTGAACGAGCTACTGACAGTGATGTCACTCTCTAGAGTAGAAGACAAGAGGTTCCTGAGGCTAAAGTTTTTGGTTTTCGGCTCATTTAGCTAATTTTTTCTCTTGTCTGTTTCGACAACACAAGTTTGATTCCTGTCTAGGGTGGGTGGTAGCCTGGTGGCTGAGGAGGTTCAATTATGGCGCATTGAAACAGCTAGACGAGACCACATGAACAGCATTAAAATATCAACCTCAAAGACTGTTGAGTTTCCTTTTTCAGAAGAAATGTATTCAATATATTCAGCCACTGAGGAATCAGGATAAAGACGTGCAATGTGCAATGAAGAGAAATAGCATCTGTGTGAACCAAGGCAACTACATCACACCACTGATTTACCAACAAGGCAGCTACATCACACCACTGATTTACCAACAAAGCAATTACATCACACCATCGATTCACTAACAAGAAAACTACATCACAC
>JAOVYW010052823.1:0-43289 GCA_025775045.1 Hiodon tergisus | reverse complement strand
CTACATCACACCACTGATTTACCAACAAAGCAATTACATCACACCATCGATTCACTAACAAGAAAACTACATCACACCAACGATTTACTAACAAGGAAACTATATCACGCCACTGACTCACGAACAAGGAAACTACCCTCACACCCCCAACTGATCAACAAACTACATTACGCCACAGATTCACCAACAAGGAAACTACATCACGCCACCGACTCACCAACAGGGCTATTTTGAGAGGGAAAGGCCAAGAGAAATAGGTTGGTAGATACAGGTGAGAATAGGAAAATAATGTTAAAACGTAACATTTATCCAAAGTCCTTGAGTTTGGGCTCTATTATGTTGCTGTGTGAGTTTTTGCAGTGGAGTACTAATACTGGCATGTTTATTTTTTGGCCTTTCTGTGAGTTGTTAATGTGGGTTTAGTGAATTAAAACGTCATTCGGTGAGTAAATAAAGCCAGTTATAGAAATAATAATTTAAGTGTGAGTATCCCAAATACTTTGTATCTTTGAGAAACACAGCTTTTATTAAAACTGGTGATGAGGAAAGAAAGCCATGCCATTGCAAGGCCCCTCTTGCGCCATGTGAAACTCTGACATCCTGGTGCCAGGCATGGTTTTAGTTACGGATGATTTTGCAGGGTCGACACGGAAGTGGTGCCAGGCGTGGTTTTAGCTACGGACGATAACGCAGCAGGAGGCTGTAGGAGGTACTGCACTCTTGTTCGGCAAACTTTCCTTGTTATCATGAAGACTTCTACATTAGACCCTCCGAATAAGTAGTGCCTCCACCTAAATAGATTGTGATGGCAAACCCAGGGTATAAATCTTCCTCCATCGAGATCTACATGCTAATAGTCATTACTAGTGATTTATCTTTTTATATATATAAAATAATCAATATCACATTACACAGACACTGTTGCTTAATGCTGCCTAGTGCCATGCCTCGTGCCATGCCTAGTGCCATACCTCGTGCCATACCAAATGAACTGCACCTAACTTTGTCTCTTATGTTTATGTTTATGTTCAGCTTTTAAAATACTAAATAACTGTTAGACACTACTACTACTACTACTAAAGTGTAAATGGATTAAATAGAGTTTACTTAACATTGTGAGGGGAAATAAATCAGTGGTGTCAGTTGTATAATATTAGTGATCTATTACTTGCAACAGGAAAATCCTGGCTGACTTATCGGGTCTGTTCTGGCAAATTAAGGGGACTGTATATAAATCTGTCAGGCCATGTTGCCTTCTAAGTTGGAAGAAACAGCAGTGACACAGGGGTTTCTCCAAGACATTAAACACAGCCCATCTGATAAACAAATTCCCAGCAAGGAAGTGATGCAGGCTGGAGGTTAATGTTCGCTGGTCTGCTCATCTCCATGCTCTGTTGCTTAGCAGACAACATGTAAGCTGACACGGCTTGCAGCAACAGACCACCCAATGAAAAGTGGCATCATTACTCAAAGCCTGTCGAAAAAAGAATGTTAATTCTCTCCGATCGGTGCCCGATTTGCCACAGCCAACAGCACAGGCAGAATCTTTGTTTAAATTCTTTGGTTCAATTTGAGTTAGCTCTATAATTATACATTTTTTTAAATGGGTAACTTTTGTCAGTGTTTCACTTCTTAACCGGTCCTGCTCTTGTACATCTACTCCAATTGGAAAGTGAAACCATAACGTAACGTTCTACCCCGATTCACCTCATAATACTGTTGTCTGGATCTAACCTAAATCAGTATGACCAAAAAAACTGTTTCCATGTGGCATGTGTGCGTGCGTATGTATGTGTGTGTGTTTGTGTGTGTGTGTGTGTGTTTGGGAAGGGTGGGGGGGTTGGCATCTGAGAGGAATGAATTCTCCACTGGGTAACTACGAAATTACCACACATGTTAAGGTGACAGCAATTGTACTCTCCTGTAAACTCTACTGGTCAACTTAACACAACATAGATCATGTCTGTTAATCAGTTAAAGGGAATGAGCTTAGTGAGGTAGTGGAGCCAAATAGAAAGCAACCCTTTACATAATGTGTATTGGCCACTAGTGTGTAGGCCTGACCTGAGATGGCTAAACAACAAACCCAGCCTCATGACGGATGTCATGTAGCGTCCCACAAAGAAGCTGATTGGAAGGTTATGCTCTCTAGTGTTGGCTATCATAATTTGTTGTAAAGAAAATGAGGCCTAATTGCCGATTTTAAAATGAGGTTGAATTTTTTTTAAATAGCCAAATTTATAAATAAAATATGGTGAAATTGAGTGTTTAGGTGAGATTAACGCTACAGAATGTAAACTATAAAATAAGAAATAAAGAATAAGAAAGATAAAGAGGTTTAAAAAACATCAAAGCACCGTGTGTTAAAATCCACCCATCAAAAAGGTGTCAAACATGCTGCTCAGACCCATTCTGGTGGTCCAGTCCTGCACGTACAACAACCAGAGCATGTCTATGTTATTAAACAGGAATCCGTGGCTTCAGGAATCCCTCCCGAATGTCTAAAGGGCTTTTAGATACCTTAGCAGTAAGCCAGTCTTTTTAACCATCCTAATGAGCAAAGCCCAACAGACCGCTAATGAACGCCATTGGGGTTGTTGACTAGGACCACATGCTGGTTAATGGCCCCAGACGATGATTTTACTGCAACCCAGTCTCCTGGCGTAACAGAGAGAAGTCTCCAATGGAAACACGTATTCACAGATGGACCAGTTCAGCATGTAGGCAGAGCTGCCCTGATGTATGCAGTTTGACTATGGCTGCATGCTATCATATCAAGTCTACTATCAAAGGGTAATTGTGCAAGACACGCCTTTTTTGTTCCATTTTAACTGTTCTGGATTACAATTGGGCAGCTGTCCAACAAAAAGTTTGACACTTACAGGTGCATAAAAGATAAAAACCATAAAAAACAGGAATTAAATAAAGTTGATCGGAAGGTTATCTGAGTTACTACTTACTTCTGGCAATTTCCGACCACCCCAAGGTCTTTTGCTAGACACAGGCAGCATTTAACCACAGTGGACATTTAAAGTTTTTCCCATCTGAGATAAACGCACCTCACAGAGGATAGACTAGATTGTACATCAGACGGCTGGTTGCTTCCAGTGACACAACCCTCTTTAAGTCTTACTTCCCTGGCTAAACAGAGCATCTAGGGGCCTTTCAAAGAGTTACATTGACGCAGGAATATTAATTCAGAGAAAATAACATGCTAGAGGAACAATAGGAGCTGTTATTAATTGTGCTTTGGTTTCAGTGCTTATCATCATCTGTTGAATGTTTTCGAATCTCAACCAGAATACATTGGCTCTAAATAACATCAAAGCTCTAGGTTTCCAAATTGAGTTAGCAGAGAAACTAAACAACAGGATATGTGGCCCATTATACAATAGACAGCAGGAAGAAAAATAACTCACAATATTCAATGTACAATAAATCCTCTAGGCATTTTCTAAATAAATATTACCAATAAATATAATAAAATGTAATCCATTCATTACTATCTAGTATGCTTATAAACATTTGTCATTAACCGGTTTCTTTTGGCAGGTTGCAAATGGCATCTTGTAAGAGTTTGAAACACTCGTTTTGCAGAGCCTGGGCAAGCATATAACGCGTGTCTTCAAAAATGGGATATGGATGGCCCTGATTACACAAATATCCCATCTTGCAGAGTAAGACCTGCATTTTGAAGCTGGAATGTTATCATGACCTAATCCAACTGAGCCACGAGGCACCTAATCCAACAAATATGCACCCCAAAGTGGCTCAGGCAGTAAAGGCACTCGTCCATTTTGCAGGTTTGAATCCAGCTCATTTCATTATCTGACTGGGAACAAAGCGCCAACCCCCGGGTGGCTGAAATCAGCTGGTTTTCTCTTGGCTTTCCAAGTATATTGCGTCAGCTTCCCAGAAGCCTGCACAAGCTGGCAGCACTGTGGAGAGGGATGTCTTCCAACTGGTGCTGAACCCCTTGGACAGGCTGCGTAGAGGATAAAAGAGACAGGTGGCTTAAAGGCAATTAGTTATGGAATAGACTCGCCATTCTCACCCTCCCCATGTGTGGCAGCAGGATTCATAGAGACGATCCGAGAAGCATTGGAAAAACTGGAGGAAAAAAAATTGGAAAATTACCAAAATCATTGACAATTCCAAATATGAATAATAAACGCATACTTTAAACAATTATCATTCTCTTGTGGTGCTCAGTATATTCATATTCTTTTCTTTGTCATTTCTACATGTATCAGCAAACAAATTTATCAGGCCAGCAAACTAGTCATTGTAAAGAGCAGTGCTCCAGAAGGTCATCTGAGGGGCTTCAAAAGGATATTTTCATCCCCTGATGTTGATCGCCTGTTGGCGAATAAGACTCTCTGGGAGAGGATACAAATTTAAAAGCTGGCAGCTCATGTTTCATTCACTCAGAAACAGTATTTATTTGATCAAAATAAGAAAAGGAGAAACCGTTTTGCCATGAAAGGACTGACTAAAAAAAAAACTGAACAAAAGTTTAAATGACAGTTTAAATGAAGTTTCATTCACAGGAGATGGAGCACACTATTGGAGATACTCTATTTGATCACCATGACTCCAGGAAAAAATTCATGTTTCATCAAAAATAGCTGTCGTTATCAAATTCTTTGAATATTACATATGGGTTCAAGCACATGGGTTTGCATTTGTGATTCATGGTATCACAGGACCGGTGCATCCCATTACTTTCCCCTAGAAGCCCTGGCTTAACAAATATGTCCTTGGTCACGCCACCTTACTGAAACAGGGCCACATACACACCCTCAGTAATGTAAAAAAGCAGCACATACGAGAAAGAGTCACTGTAATAAAAAAAGTTAAATGTAATAGATTGTAAGCTTACTTCAGGGCAGGCATTTATAAAAATTATTCAGTCGATGACACGTGACTAGAAACGTCAATACAATTTCTTTACTTCTTGGCAAAGTAATCACATTGTCCAATGTTGCAATCGAATGATAAAGCTCATAGTGATAACTGTCAATATTCAACTCGCATATGCCTTGCGTAGAGATGAAGACACATCTTTTTTCATTCATTTAAAACTTATGAGTTGTTTAAAATAATATCCAATTTAAACTGGGAAGGATTAAACAAATGTCTTGAAAGTAAATTACCGTAGTCTGCTTTCAGTTAATAAGATTTTTTTCCTCTTTCAAGTCAAACAATGTATAATAATATTGAACAGATATAGACTAATGTGGCAGGGTCCAAAATTACACGACATTTCCTCAGTGAATTTATGCTTATGGCGCCAGTGTGATATGTTAACAGAAGGGGGGATAAATAACGTCTTAGGATCCAAGTTCTGGGTTAAACAATATTTTCGTTATAATACACGGAGATAAATTCGAGACTAATAAAGTTTAAGTAGTTGCTAAATAAGATATGAATTTTAATGTGTGGAATGTGAGAAACTAGCGATTTGTGTGTGTGTGTGTGTGTGTGTGTGACAGAGAGATAGAGACATTTTAAACCTTATATACATATGCATCAATCCCAATAACGTTAATTTATCTCTAAAGATACGTAACATCACACAACGGAGCGAGAATATTACAACATTCTGAGAATTATGGTCTCGGTCATGGGATTTTAGAAACTCAACAGGTCAGTTGAATTATTCTCTCCGGACGTCTTTCTGTGCAGTACACAGACGAAACCGATGGCAGCGGAAAGAAAGGATTGTTTTCAACATGGCGGAGGTAAGAGAGTATTTACAGTTCAATCTGAAAATGTTTTGCTATTTTTATTGTATAAATAAAGGTCAATTTTAAAAACCTATTTATTTAGCTTACAATTTCTGAGCATTGTCAATTGGTCATATTTTTATATGTCGTAATGTTTTGATAATGACAATCATTTCACCGGTGTAGCAAGAAAGCTAACTTATTTCTTAAAAACGTCTACATCGTCATCTTAAATGGCCTAGAACCAACAAATTAATATCAAGCTGTCGAAATTAACAATTGACATTAAAATATAAATGGTTGGTCTGTCTTGTTATTACTTTGCTACCTGAAGTAAATAAATCGGTATTCAAAAATGTGTTGACTAGTTTAAGTTGTGTACAATGCCAAATAAACCTAAATATAAAAGTTATAACAATAAAATAATTGACTGAAAGTTACCTAATTATATTGATTGTGATAGTAGTTGCTATTTAATTAATTGTGTAAATTTATGTATATGTCATCATTCGTTATATAAATTCTAGCTACATTTTTATCTCTGCTTTTGGAGATTTATTTACAGTATAAAATGTGTTCACTACAACAGTCTTTATGCATCGAAGTGTGGATTTCTGGGGGACAGGGGAACAATTAGTTAATGTAACTATGTAACTATGTAAAAATGAAAAACAAAAGCAAATACTTTGCAGAGGAATCTCTATAAATATGTGAATACATTTATCAAAAATCCAGCTGTACCTGTGTATGCATGCATAAATTGTAAGGTGTGTAAGTCGCTTTGGATAAAAGCGTATATGCTAAGCAGCTAAATTGCAAGATTGTAAATTGTAGGCTGTAAATTTAAGTCAAGTTTATAATTAAAAACTTGCCTGCCAGTATTGTGGCGCGCTAAACCTGTCAAAATTACAACTAAAATTAATATATTCTTAAACGAATACACACAAACATATTGATGAATGTTTAAATAAATAAATGCATGTTGAAATATATACTTAAATAGGTAAATGGCAGATGTTTTATTATTTATTTCTGTATTTATTTATAGAATGTTTTCATTGTCTACAGTTCAATAAAATACCATGAAATTGCCTTGATTGTGTGTGACTGCTAATTTAAAATCTCGTCACACTCTTTACGGAATTGTGACGTCAGAAACGCGTAGCTGTCATCAAGGAACCGTCCTGCCAACAAAAAAAATACAAAAAAACATTCTTATGCGTCCGCTGCTAGGACAACGTTAGCATTAGTTAGCGTTATGTTTTAGCATGGCAACAAATAACCAAGCTTCCCAGTGGCTAGGACTCTAGGACGACGCGAAATATTTTGCCTACCAAGACACCCAGCCATACACCGACAACAATACATTTTAATGTTTATATTATGTCATTTATAATTGTTCTGCTACATTATTTTTAGATTTATTTTTCGCTAGCTAGCTAGCATATACTTAACTATGCGCAAATTCCATAGATAGATAGACAAATATATAGTTTTTTTTTTTGAAAGCTAAAATAGAACGCTAGCGTCCTCCTAGCAATGAAAGAGTGTCGAAAGCCTTTATGATGTCACTCGGTCGTTTTTTGGCAGCCGGGCTTTATATCATTATCCTATGCTATGACATTAGGCGATGCTAGCGTCGCCCTATCGTTGGATGCAAAAGAGCATTCGAAAGCTTTTATGATGTCACAAGCTCTTTCATTGGCATCCGGGCTTTTTTTGCCATTTGGCATGACAGAACCGAGCAATTGATTTAATAAGAATATATCAATGTGCAATAACGAATATTGAAAACACTAAGTTACGCGCACGCCAAGATATATTGTACAGATATTTTAGTGATGGTTGTATGGGCGTGAATAACTAACTAAAAGTTTACAGTGACCATGACTCAAAATAGTGTTACCGTGCCGATCTTTGGTAACTGGTAGAGGCTCTTAGCACTCTACTTCAAGTTACCACATGCCCAATGAGCCATGAATCTGTAATCTGATACCAATGACAGACTTGCTATTAGTCTATATAAATGAACACATAAAGTCACTAAAATAACCCAGAATAGGCTGTTCAAGGAGACAGTCAACCTAATTAACCAACATTTGGTATAACTTGCACCAAAAATAAAAAATTTTTTCCAAAAGGGCATTCATTAAAAATGTTGCTTATAACAATTTACATTTTATTCAGCAAACATAGCAGAACCACTAACCCGGATATATTGCGTTTTATATCCCCTTTCCACTATGTAGCCTATTCTAAGCTACGTTAGCTACGATTTCACAGAAGGAGTTGTTTTTTCTCGGCAAAACATGTTGGTAGCTTGCTATATGTCAGCTGATGTAATAAGATTATTTGGAAAGATCCAGCGTAGGCAAGACCGCGAGTCTATTATGAATGTAAAAATTTCTTCCGTGCTACGTGCTTCCATTGTGATAAATTATAAATCTTTTCAGAGAAGGCCACAAAGAGTTCCACAGCATGAGAGCATGGACCTCTGGAGAACAAGATTTTAAGCGGCTGTCCCACACAATCGAGCACGCACCGAAAAAGGATTGACAAATGGCGTGTTTGAATCCGCTTCCCTGTTGGGATGGGTCAAAACCTTCCAATCAATAGCAATTTCATGGTCTATTACTTAATGGTAGAAAATTAAAAGATTAAATAAATTAGGCCTAGTCAAAATCCAAACCAATTGAGATGTTGTGGCAGGACGTGAAATAAGCCGTTCATGCTGAAAACTCTCAAATGTCAGGAGTGTGCCAAAAATCAATGGCGCTGGGAGTGACTAACCCATAACTACAGGAAGCGTCTGGTTGCTGTTATTGCTGCTGAAGGCAGAGCAATGAGTTATTGAGTCTAAGGGGGTGTTTTTTAATTTAATAAATAACTTAAATATGTATCGAAATGTGTTATTTGTTCACTCAGGTTACCTTTTATCTAATATTAGGTTTTGTTTGAAGATCTGGTAACATGCAGCGTCCAAAAAAATAAATTTACATTTTACATTTTACATTTTAATGGTACCATTCTTTTCTTACACTAATGCACTCCTGAATGTCCCCCCTACAATACTCCACACTGTTCCACACTGGGGACCTTGTAGCCCCTGATTGAAAATATTTTCTTTTGTAAAAGAGGAGATTGGGGAATAATATTTTATTTAGTATGATAATGTGGTCTCTGTGATTAAGATTTCATCTGCTTCTCGGTATCTGCATTTTGCGCTCTAGATACACAACACTGATTTACTGAAGAAAATGTGCATCTAAATGAATTAATCAGGCAAAGTGATTGCTTCAATTTGCAGACTTTGGTTTGAACAGCATCTTCCTTCAACGTAAGAAGCATTTCGATGTTCCAAACAATTCTGATAGACATTGCTTTGTGATGTTAGCAAATTGCCTCCAGGGCAGCTGAAGTGTGGGTTGGAGAGCTGGAGACAATCAGTCTTTGTACGGCCTTCTAATGTTGCTCGTTGGTTAGTTTTATAATGTGAGTGAGGCACGCTGTGTGTGTCAGGTCCCCGGCAGCTGTCTCTCCACAGGTAAGGGAAGCCTGCTATTGATTACACTGGTAGCTGTGTAAGTGGCTGCTGTTTATGCAGTGCTCCCATTCTTCAGGGAAGGCTTGTTGATTGTTGTAGAGCAAGCTTTCTGAAACATCCATTAGTCAATAGTGTGGTTCTTTTTCAGTGTTTGAAAGACTGTTTCACTAATTTTTTCCTCTCCATTTGTGTTTATCTTGCTCTTGTAAATCAGGTAGTGAAGCGAGACACTATGTAATGCTTGTCAGGTGAAATGTAGTTTTCTACATAATGCCTGCATTGTGCTTGTTATTACATCCGTGCAGTCTTGATGATAAACCATTCGTACCTCACACTTTTGAGCAAAAGAAAACAAAGCTTGTCTCCAACTGTCTTGGCTCCATTAAGAACATAACATCTTAATTTATCTTCCACGTGAACAGGATGACAGCATTATAAAAACAGATTGTTTCTGGTGTTTTTCTAGTACTTACTCCTTTTTAGTTTGCAGTTGGAGCATGACAATATCTTTTTTTTTTTTTTCCCCCAATGTACCTACTTTTTTGTGTGTGTTTTCTTTACTGGAGCAAATTGTTGTAATGGAGAAATGATTGTGGCAGCTTTATATCTTGCTAAAGCTAGGGTTCTGAACTCCTGCTATGTTTTAAATCCACAGACCCACAGCCTGCAGGACATGAGGCAGCAAGCAGCCATTGCTGGCAAAGTGTTCATTCAGAGGGACTACAGCAGTGGGACCATGTGTCAGTTCCAGACTAAGTTCCCGTCCGAGCTGGAGACCAGGGTACGGTAAAGAAATCTGCGGAGGCAAAAAGCAAAATTGATGGTGAAAGAAAGCTGTACTTAAATGCCCTAAATGGAACAAAGCAGTTGTTTTACAAGACTGGCCCCAGTACCTGCTATGTGTTGCACTTCAGAAGTTCTTTCTCCCTTTAACTGATTTAGTGCTACAATACTACTAAGTAAATCAAATTGGAAAAGCGTACACAAAATCCCTAAATAAAAATATGTAATAATGGTAGACCAGTTTGAGACAAGGTTAAAAGTAGGATGTGTATCATGCATGAGACTAGCATGCAGTGTACTTACAAAAGGCACATTTTAATGAACATTCATGCTTATTTAGCCTAGACGTGACTTTGGGTGAAAAATCTTTCTTTTAATACATACGCAGGTCTTTCATACTTTCATCTATGGGAAATTTACCTTTGCAATCTTGGAATTGGTTCATTCAGAGATTGCACATTTAAATAAGTCCCATATATACATCTGTTCCTTTTATTTTTTGTAACTTGCCTATAGCATACTTTATCCGTTTGATCTTTTTGGAACACAAAGTGCTCAGAGGTTGGCAGGGCTCCAGCCAGAGCCGGCCAGACGCTGGGATTATTTAGCTGTGCTGTCAGGTTTCCTCAGCCTCTCGGGCTTCGCACACATTGGCCACGGTACGAGACGCAGTGCTGATTAACTGGTGGATGGTGCGCAATGGTCATTTTCCACACCGTACGAGTAGGGCCTCCTTTTATAGGTGGACTGCAGACTGCCAAACTCACTTTACCTGTAAAATATTGCTGCAATAGCAATTTGATTCCAACCCGGTGTTACTTTATTTTATTGACAATGTATTAAGCGATTCATTCCTTAATGTAGTTACAGTTTTATATGACCCAATACTTGATTGCTGGGTGCTTGGAACATAAGTCAGAAATCATTTCCATTGATTGTAAAATCAATACCCAACACTGCAGCACAGTATAAAATAAAGATGCCAATGTTAAAAACAAACTTTGGTTATAAAAACAGATACTTGGGTAGACCTGGTGGAGCCTTTTGAGGGAATTCCTGTGGCACGTGGAAGTGTAGCTTTCCCCCCTGCCTGCAAATTACAGTCCGGTTCTTTCATATATCTGCGGGCCTGCTCGAAAAGAAAGCAGAGAGACTGGTCTACACACAGTCAAAACATTCTCCAAGCTAGCCTGCCTCTATGCGGAGTTGGCCAGAAACAGGAGCACGGACCAAATTACTGGTTTAATTTTGCTGACACTTGATTTCCCCTTTGGGTGGGGAACAGGGGAGGGGAAGGGTGATTATTTAATCTCTGTAAAATAGTCACACTGCCCCAGAGAAATTGTTTTCATTTAACCACTAGTCAGCACTTTCTTGAGCTGGATCCTGGGAAATGATTGTTTAACTATTAATTAACTATTCGCTTACATGGAGCGGGGGCATGCCCAACGCCTCTTACTGCGGCTCTGGCAAATGCTGCAGGGCGAAAAATGGAAATATGTGGTCAATACTCTGCCGAGTATGCCCATTTTTGCTGCCCATTTAAAAGACTTGCAGAAGTTTTTTGCAAATAAAATGGCTGAGAATCGGGTTTGGTCAAAGATGGGCAGAAATCCTTAATTAAATGTCTTAATCGACATTAAACGGGGAACACCGTTATGTGTAGTTCTTATGTACATGATGTATATCAATCCATTTTTCATTCATTTTACTCATTTTCTTAATGATTCCTAATAGGTGTGCATGCACCATCCCTCCGTTCTTCAATCTTTGACACATATGCTGCCAACTTGTAGACCTAAAGCATTTAGGCTTTAATTTTTAAAGTAAAACTTAAAATTCTCTTTTGCTTATGGCGAATGTTTGACATATCTAATATTCAACAAAGTTTCACATGGACTAGATGCTACTGTACTGTGTAAAAGGCGGTTCCTAAAATGATCTGAACCTGCCCTAGTTGACAGCTGTTATCATTGATTTTCTGTAAAGGGTTTGCCTAATGGCGTAGGTAAATAAAGAGTAATCATTGGGGGAATACTCATTGGGGGGTTCTGGAGCGGATTTGTATGGCTTTGCGTTGCATAATGTGGCAAACCTAAAACCAATGGAATGGGAAATGCCCTTGTTTCACTACATTACCCAGATGACATTGTGAGTGACAGGGCTGTGTGTTGCAGATCGACAAGCAGCAGTTTGAGGAGACGGTGCGGGCGCTGAACAACCTGTATGCCGAGGCGGAGAAGCTGGGTGGCCAGTCCTACCTGGAGGGCTGTCTGGCCTGTCTTACGGCCTACACCGTGTTCCTGTGTATGGAGACTCACTATGAGAAGGTTGGAGCCTCCCTTTTACTGCATTATATAAACTAGCATTTCACAACAGGCTTTCTGGCCCTGGTTATTTCTTTCATTCTGTTTTTTTTTTCTCCATCTCTCAGGTTTTGAAGAAGATAGCCAAGTATATCCAAGAGCAGAATGAAAAAATTTATGCACCACGTGGCCTGCTGCTCACCGACCCCATTGAGAGGGGATTACGGGTTGTATCCTTTTTGAGTCATGTCCTATTGTCTTACAGTTTATGGTAGACTTTAAAACTAATGGCAGAATATTCTGAGCTTGTCTACGGTCCACTCTAAAATTCCACAGGGTTCAGTTGGCTGCATGTTAAACTGGGTTATTTCTCCAGCACATACTTAGTAGGCCTCTAATCTCATTGTGAGAGGGGCGTGCAGAGTGACCATGCCACCACGCCATGCGCAAAGCTGAATATATAACGGTTTCGTACACTCATCCCATTGGTTGTAAACATGGTTTGGTGAGTCCTGTTGAAATTTGATAAAAGTGTGTGTTGGGGGAATACGCAGGCCCCAGTTGAATTTAGGGACGGTGGCTTAATTTTAATATGACCGTTGGTCCCACTTCCTGTTTTACCCCAAATTTTCTCTGGTTGGGAACATAGACTTTGATTATGTGCATTTTAAATGTGACATTAAAAAATATATATATAAAACGTATTCCTTCATCTTTGCTACATGTAACCTCACCTTAAAATCTGTACCTTGGCAGGGGAAGTAGTCACATTAGTGGCGATTACTTGTTTTTCTTAACTCCTTGTCCCACAGGTTGAAATTACTATCTTTGAAGACAGAAATGCTGGTTCAGGAAGATAAAGCCCTCCAAAGGTTGGAGTTGTTAACTTTCTGTAGCTTAAATAGCCCTTTTACCATTTCACAACTAATTTCTTTCAGTTTAGCTATCAATTAAAAATGTGCTATAGGAAAAACGCTTAATCAGACTAATGTTACTGTGTTTTCTGCACGGAATTGATTAGGTTTACTGCAGGCAAAATCAGTTTAGGAGGTTCCTTTCTAATGTATGTTTCTTTAGATGGAGTGAAATTCTTTCAAGATATGGAGGAAAAAATGACAGTGGTAGAGCAATGTAGTCAGAATTACCCAGAAGCCCCAGAAATCTTGACTAGTCTTTAAATCACACATGAAAGTTTGAAATACTAAGGATACTGGCGAATCAATTTATAATCTAATTTATGATACTACAAATCTGAATGCCAATGTTTTTTATTGACAACAACACTTTGTACATTTTTGTGCTGAGATGTTTTCCAGTTTCCACAGTTGATTTATGTAGAAAAAAAATTATGGTTTTAAACCAGACTGTCTGTTCAATATTACAGTCACTCTTTATGAATCACTCGTCTTTCTGGATTCAATTAATTTGAAATGTTTGGCAAAAAACAATGAATGTAATTGAAACTGCAGAACACAAGAAAGCAAGACTCAAGTTTTTCAGGTGTTAACTCAGAATTTTTTTACAGTCTCAAACTCAAATCAGCTCAGCGAGGAGAAACGTAATTATAATTCAATTACAGATGTCTCAGCTAAGGCTTAGATGGGTATATCTTTTTGCCTAATCATTTATTTACATATAAATTATATTTATATGTGTGTGTTAACTAATTCTAGTAATCAATTACTGATTGACACGTTTCACCAAATGAAGAAATTCATGCCTGGTTTTTCTACACTGTTACATTTCCTTTTGTGAAATGTGTACTGCAGTCAGTGATGCTATGACGGTACTTGAGACTTGAGGAGGAGCATGAGAAGGGCAGGATTACACCAAATCCGGACATATAAATTATATTACTGTTAGGGAAGATGGCAGCACTCGTTCATTTACATGTACTTAATTTCTGCTCCCAAAGTGGGTCAGTGCTGTAAAACCTTGCTATCACAGGGGAGCACTTCTCAAATTTCAAGTGAGTGATGAATCACCCCTCTCATGTAAAATGGCTGTGGACCACAACA
Source organism: Hiodon tergisus (assembly GCA_025775045.1). Lineage (NCBI taxonomy): Eukaryota > Metazoa > Chordata > Actinopteri > Hiodontiformes > Hiodontidae > Hiodon > Hiodon tergisus. Next base: position 28,909 of record JAOVYW010052823.1, on the reverse strand, counting down.
CGCGCTGCGGGAATACAGGCTGTGTAGCCCTAATGGCTGCGTTATGAGTCATGTAAAGTACATCCAGCTGCAACTCGTACAGATAAAATAGTTATTAGTGTTCACTGTGTAGGAGCTATAGTAGGCAAACCATCTGAACATCTGACCCACCTGTAGTTTCCTTTCTGGTTGTTGATCATTGGCAATATTACCAAAACTTTACTGTAATTTAGTAAAATTGCTTGGTTTAGCCAATAAAATGGAGTACAAGTTTATATAATGAAATAACATTTTTAATTTTTAATTAAGAGTGAAGTTAAGACGCAAGAGGTATTGTAGCTGTGCATACGCCGTGGCTATTGAGTCATCTGATGTGATTTTCTGATGCCCCTGCAGCAAGCTAGTTGGATATCTCTGGAGATTAACTAACTTCAAGCTCCTGCCTGCCTGGACTTTCAGTCTCTCCCGCCAGGTGGCACCACAAAACACCGCCGAAATTACTGCGTTTAACAATCTCTTCTGCTTACTCTATGTTGATGGGACATGAGTGTCTCAAGTTTTTGCTATTTTTCGTAGCGGGTATTTATTGTATTATTTTGCTACATAGGAAGGTAAAATGTTTATATATTATGTAGAATTACCACAACATCTGTCACTTTAAATTTACTTTGTTCTTAGCATTTTACTGGTTGCCTTCTGTCTTCATAATCACGGTTCCTTTGTAAATCTGAGGTGTCTTAAACACAGAAATTTAATGAGTGTTGTGTACCCCGTTTTATATAATTGTGAGAACGGTTAGAATTAGCGGGAGTTTTTTATTTTTTCCCCCCTTCTTTATTCTATTGGTGTCATTTGTAAAGCCTGTATATGACTCAAGATTTTTATGTTATGCTGGTAAGAGCAGGACAATTTCTTATATGATTGTACATTAAGATTATAACCTGATTAGGTTTGATTTAAAGATATGTTTTGCCCAAAATGTATTATGTTAAGGATTATTTAAAATAATTATATTATATTCCTCTTACCTATTATATAGAAAACTAATTGCATATTAAATGCTCATTTGGTAATACTGTTCTGTATATTCAAAAATATATAAATTGTTAAATGTGGGGAATGAAATTGAGAATAAATATAAAAAGAGTTAATAACTAGGGTGAGTTGACCAGCTTTTGTTTACCACAGTGAAATGAAACGTTTCAGTTACTGGTATAAATATGTGATTACAAAAAGATTATGGTTTATTTATTCCGAAATGTAAATTATTTATTGGCTTTTCTTAGGGCATGTAGCACCATGATGGATTTTGTACTCAAAACACTTGGGTGAAACATGTTTTATTGATTTAAAGCTGTAATGTCTGTATTTGCCAAAGTCTTATGTTTTAATCTTTGCCCTTTGTGTATTGTGATTAAATTGTTACTAAATTGTCCTATGTGCTGTTTTTTGCTTACTCGATAGCTTTTATGGAAATAAAAAGTTAAATGAGTTTTGCCTCTTATTTTTTAGTTTGGTCTCCTCCTGAGCCATTGGTGTGACACCAAAGTCGTTGTTTTGTTTCATAATACAAACTCTATAGATCAGTTTCATATTCCAGTCCTCACAGCAAGAAATGGTCAGTTGGTTTTTCTCTACCTAGATAAGAAATCGATTTACGCCAGGTGATATCATTACTGATCCAAGTAATGGCTTCGGTTAAACTATAGAGCCAGGTGAAAACTAACATGATCTGATGGACTGTTACAAACCTTAGGCAAATTGTTCTGTACAGTATGCATGATTAATTTTAACAGGGATGCAAACGGGTGCTTGCAAGTGAGAACAAGTGAGAACATTGCAGGGTGAGGACCCCCCCAAGACAAATTTTCTCCTCTGATCTACATGAATCTCGTAGGTGACCTATTTTGATCTCAAAACAGTGAATTTCACAGAAAGGTGAGGAGTTTGCAGGGTGAGGGCATGCTCCGACGGGATTTATTTTTATTTTTAAGATATTCGCTATTGGCTCATTTCTACTTATTTTTAATTGTATGCATCTGCCTGAAAACAAATTCTAACAGCCATTATGGAGCAAAACAATCATACAAAAAACACATAAGGACTCTATAAATGTGGGAGCTGAATATTATTAATATATAGGTGCTGATATTTAAATAAACCGCGGTATTGGTGGTTAGTGTCCTTTTAGCTGGGCATCGGAATGGATAAATTATCCCACCCATTGGCCGGAGGTGTCATATCCTGACATTTACAGTCATCGTGTCTCCAGGTAAGGTCGATTTCTGTCATCTATGACTTTTTCTGTATATAGATTGTTATATGTAGCTGCCTTCTTAGTCTGTCCACTCTGTTTACGTAAGTGCAGTTCCCGTTTAGCACCTGCTAGGCTGGACTGGAGACGGAATTTCATCCTCTCCATGCTAGTTATGTAGGTGGACAGCCTCTACCGCTGCCACGTGTGTAAATTCACCCGTGTGCTATATACTGATTATCGATGCATCAAACCAAATAATTCATGAGAGGAAGTGTTTGCCTCAGATATACACAATCAGGGGTCCCATATGTTTCCCGAATCTGTGAGTGCGATTTATTATTTATTGTGCTTCTATCTCCTACTCCTGCCAGTCAATTTTACTGCTTTGTTTTTCACCCAAAAAGGGGTGTGCCCCCCAAACTACTTCATGCTGACATCACCTTGCTCTGGTCTACATCTAACATGATCAACACAATTAAACCCCCCTCCACCCGCCAGCCCACGAAAACTTTTTCCTCGCATCTACATGAATCTCGTAGGTGACCTATTTTGATCTCAAAACGGGGAATTTCACCGAAAGGTGGAGAGTTTGCATCCCTGATTTTAATTCGATCACCACCGGTAAAAGTCGAACATGCTAGATGCGCATGATGGCCTTCTCTCCAAAAAACAACCAGGTGACGTCATAATTGCTTTCGAACACACTCAAGCGTCCGTTGCTAGGACGATGCTAGCATTAGCTAGCTTTGTTTATCTGTAAAATCTGACCAGGTGTCGCAGTTACTGAAGAATGTTAGGAATGTGCATTTACTAGCATTTTTTTTGCACTCATGTGCCAGAAAATGCAACACAAAATTCACATAAAATAACTACGAAAGACAACTGAAAAGGATTCTCGTCCTCCTTGCTCTCAGGAATCTGCGGGGTCTCACTCTCCTGTCGCCAGGCAGGTCAGAAACATAGAGCACACTACTTTATTGTCGGTGCTTGCTACCTGCATTCGGCTTGCATTTGTAGCCTCCCCGGCACCAACGTCTTCCCCTCATAGCTGCCGGCTTTTGTCCTTTTCCCTCCCCAATCAGCTGATGCGTGTCAGCTGCGCCAGCGATTGCTGCGGAAGGAACGTACCGCCCCTCAAGAACCTGCCCCCTAGCTTGAGGGGGGTGCGGCTTCTGCCGCATCCACCGTCCTTACGCCCCAGGGTTGCCACACACCCCCTTCCCCAGATGCACGATCTTGACGATGGCTGACCAGTTGCGTCCATGCTCACTTTGGAAGTCCTTCGTCTGTGCCCAAAGCTTGCGTAGATGCTTGATGGCTTCGTCTTGCCCTTTGTTGGAGGTCTCGATCTGACCCTCCAGGTCCTTCATGTCTCCTTCAAGCTTCTTCCTGGCAGCGGAAACTATGGCTCTCTGTTTGCGCTCATCCTCCAACTCCGTCTCCAACTCCAACTCACGTACCTGTTTAACAAGCCGCCTTTTCTTCTTCCCGCCCAGCGTGTCAAATTGAGCCTTGAGGGCCTGCATGGTCACTTCTAGTCGCAGCTTAGCATCCTTAGCCGCCTGCAGCTAGGGTCTCCCTCTGCAGTTTGCCACTGCTCTCTGCGAGCTCTTTCATCAGCCCGGCACACTCCAAGCGCAGCTCAGACGTCTGCTTGCTCTCCATCTGGTTGGTTGCCGTGCTGACGGAACTTCATCTGCATCACGCTCAGCTGCTCCTCCATGGCGCTGCCCTGCTCCTGGAGCATGGTCTCTGTGCGGCCCATCTTCTGCTTCTCACCCTCCAGCTCCTGGCTGAGCTGCTTGACCTTCTCCTTGGCTATGGAGGCCTACTCTTGCAGGGTGAGGATCCTCTCTCTCCTGGATCTGCTGGGCAGACGGCTCCGTCTTGGCTGTTGACCTGTGCCAGGCGTCCAGGGCGGAGGGGCTCTTTTCTCTGAGCATGGCCACCACGGTGACTGCCTCTGCCTTCACACTGGACTTCCCTTGCAGGCCTCAGGCTGTCCTGCACCGCATGGGAGAGAGGAAGGACGATCCCCCCGCCCCTGGATGCATGGGAAATGGGCGTCAGAGACACTCTCAATTCAGGGCCGCTTGGACTCAAGAGCCTCATTTTAAGGCTGGGTGGACATGGTGTGAAACTGTTGCTCATAGCCAAGTCTTCTCCCGGGGGGCCTTTCCACCCCTTAGCTGGCTGACAGCATGTGGATGTCCTCGCTGGGGCACTGTCGGGCCAGGTGTCCCCTCTAGCCGCAGGAAAAACACCTCCAATCTTCTTGCCTGGGGGGGGGGAGCGGCGGTCCCGGCCTAGTCGTACTCCCAGGCGTGGAAGCGTTGGGCATGGTAGGCCAGGTTATACCCGTATTGCCCCAGGATGGCCTTCTTCAGCGTGGGGTAGTCTGCTGCCTCAGCATCCCCCAAGTTGCAGCAGGCCTGCTGGCACGCCCGGTCAGGAAAGGTCCCCAGTGATCCGCTGGCCAGCCCTCTCGCGCTGCCGTGCGCTAAAAAACCTGCAGCTACGCTTCCACGTCGTCTTCCGCGGTCTGCTTGGTGAGCAGTGTCATCGGGGTGACCGCGGTTCAGGGATATCAGCAGTTCTTGGACAGCAGCCATCTCCTGGGCTTGCTGGACTTGAGCTTGCGCTAGGGAGGTGAAGGCGGCTTCCATGTTAGCTTCGATGCAATCCTTCTCTGTGTGCATGTGCAGGTAGTGGAATCACAATGCCCGCGTTCTCCACCATATGTGACAACCACGGGGCGAACTGGCTGCGCCGCTACAACAGAGAGAGGAATGCACACAGAAAATGCTTGGGTTAGCTCGTAAATCGAGCCTGGTTCTTTATTCGGCACTCGTGTGCCGGAAAATGCAACACAAAATTCCTCCCAGATCAGGGCATAAAATAACTACGAAAGACGTCGGAAAACAAAAGGATTCTCGTCCTCCTCGCTAGAGGGAATCTGGGGGTCTCACTCTCCCGTCGCCAGGCAGGTCAGAAACATAGAGCACACTGTGCCACGCGTCCGTCTCGAGTACACGCACAGGAGAGGTCCGAGCACGCCCACCAGCACCGGCTGAGGATCATGCTAATTGTGAACAGCATTTAACGACCTGTGATCCCTCAGTAGGTGCTGGAGATCGGGAAAGGACCCAGGCGGGTGAACGGCGGACAGTAAAACGAGAGAAGAACTGTGCACAAGGCGGAAGAAGAAAGGCGACTCCGGCGAAGGAGACGTCGACTTCCTGTGTTCGGTTTCGGTAGTTTTTTCGGTGGTTTATTTATTTTGTTATTTTAGTTTGTTGTGAACTCGTGTGGGGGATCCCTGAAGAACGGTTATTGTTTATTTTCTGTTTGATTGAAATAAAGCCGGAGAACCCGGAAGTGTATTTTGCCGATTATTGCCGAACCAAGCACGTCGGCACTTGCTACCGGCATTTGGCTTGCGTTTATAGCCTCCCCGGCACCGACGTCTTCCTCTTGTAGCTGCCGACTTTTGTCCTTTTCCCTCCCCAATCAGCTGATGCGTGTCAGCAGCGCCTGCGATTGCTGGGGAGGGAACGTACCGCCCCTCAAAAACCTGCCCCCTAGCTTAAGGGGGGTGCGGTAGAACCAGTACCCGCAATCTGTACGTCCCGGGGTTGCCACAAAATGTATTAGTAATAATACGATCAAAAGTACGAAAGCAAAAATTTGTTGCCATTCAGCTGGGTTCCGGTCAGATACTAAATTTAGTCACAATATCGTTTCACTTTCATGTTTTTAAGGAGGATTAATCGTAAATAAACGTGACTCAGTGCTGCTAATAACCTAAGGATAACTAAGTACCTCATTATAAATGACGACATTTTCTTTCGGAATTTTCGCGGTTCAATTGAGTTGTTTCAGCAGATTCAATTTAGAAGCTACTCTGTTAATTTGAAGCCAGACGTCAGAGTCCCTTTATTTTGTAGTATAAAACGTATAAAATAAGGTGCGGTAAATCAATTTTATAATACATTTTACAATCCATCATAGATTAATTAACCAGATTTTAAAATTTAATTTAAAAGATGGCGTGTTTTTCCTTCACAAACCGAATCCCCCTGTAAGTAACCGTGATCGCGCAAGTGCAATTTAAATCATTCTCAATTTTTAATATATTGTTCCTTAGATAGCTAGAGTTTCGTTTAGGTGATCAAGAAATTACTCAAACACACAAGCACTAGCCACTGCTACTCGATGTTAAAAGGGTTTTCGTATTCACTTGGTTTGGTGTCGGTTTAAACTTCTGACTAAAAGTATTTAATCTGATATACATCATTGTAAATTTTGGTTAAACATTATCTCCGTCATAACCACAATATAATTGTGATCTTTAAAAAAAAATTGTTGGTTATCGCTGGGAGTGGTATATCACATAGATAATTATTTACATAATTTCTTTATGTAAAGCGTCTTTGTGACATGGCAACATGTGAAAAGCGCTGTATAAAAATAAAATTGATTGATTGATTGAATTAGTCGGTAAATATGCGCATATACTGCGGGTTTAGATCGTCGATCGACAGAAATGTTTTTATTGGATTTGTTTGAGCAACTGCACCAATTTATTAAGCGAATTCATATCGCTATAGAGACGCATCATTCAACACTACAAGCCGTTGCAATTCAGAGAACTAGCAGTCTACTGGCCATTTACTTTCGTCCAGTAATTTGTTTCACTTAGCTAGCTAGCCGTATAGCATACGCGGGAGGGAAGGAATGGGCGGTTTTAAGGGAAAGCCGCCCGTTTTGTGCCAATCTCAAGAATTCAACTTATAGTGGCACAATACGATTGCCTAAGCCTGGCGTTCCCAAATATTTTTACTCTATGGCCCAATTTTGAGACTAACGCCAAGTATAATAGGATGCGTGGGCCTGAATTTTGTCACACAGCTCTTCAAAATCCAGTGGTGTTGTGAAGAAAGCAAATCTGATTTCTGATCTTGCATCAATTTTCAATCAATCAGTTTTATTTTTATACAGCGCTTTTCACATTTTGCCATGTCACAAAGACGCTTTACATAGAGAAAGATACAGTATGTCCCAGGCCTGACCCCCCAAAAGCATGCCAGTGGAAAGGAAAAACTCCCTAGGCTTGCAGGAAGAGACCTTGAGAGGAACCCAGCTTAGTGGGGGAGCCCATCCTCTGCTGGCCAGCACTGGGACTTAAATTAAAGAATTTTAATGTCCAAAAAAAAGGAGTAATATCCGGAGAAGAGGGGTAGGGGCTCTGATGGCTGGAGTCCAGCCTAGTGGTCCACTGGTAGTGGTGGTGAAAGTGATGCAGTCCTGCATGGTGCCTCCCGTGATTGCTCGAAAGAGAGATAGCACATTGTTAATGGTTATCTATGAAAGCAGGATGATCTTAACTTAAGTAATTAGAAAAATCCAGGGTGGCTCCAGGCCGCGATTTTATGCACACAAGTGCGCTTCATCTAGCTTCACACAAATACGTCGGCGCACTAACAGTGTCATGGCCCGGGTTCAGAGTGCTGGGTATTCATTAATAACACTGATTGAACGAGAGCTTGGCGGTCTAAACCATGAAATATATTTGTATATTTGGCTTCATGCTTTTGCTTGATAGCTTGATCTTGTAGCATATTAGGCAGTTACTTTTTTTTACACACACATACATATACACATACACACACTATTGCTTTGGAAGGCTGTTTCCTTTGTTTCATATTAGGAAATTAATGGAACTTCCAATTATTTAAATTTCAGAATTACATTGGGACCAGCATTATTAAAAACTAATTAGGATATTATAGGTTTCTGCTTATGTAATCAACCAGTTCAATAAAAACAGATGATTTGGTATATTAAATTCTGTGATAATACTTGGTTGACTGCTCATCATTTGACCTTCAGTATTACTTTCTCAGTAAAGGGAAAAGTATACATAATGTGTGTCGTAAAAGATGTAAAAAGGACTGGCTCCACAAACAGAATGTTAAAATATGTTTTTTTATATAATTACTTCTGATAATCACAAGCACCAATATTACTGCCATCTTCTAAATGAGAACCATGTCTTTCTATGTTAAATGTAAGTCTGCTGTAGATACCATGGCACTGTTAATTTCCAGTATGTAGAACTAAATTATATTGTCAAAATGATGCGAATTGCCAACCAATGAAAATATCTATCAACAATTTTCAAAGTGACTTGTTGATTAATAATAGCAAGATGTTTCAATGCGTCATCTCTGCACCCCATCATTCATAATTTTATATTTAAAAAGCTGTTAACTTTGTTGGCCAGATATTTGTAACTTCATTAAATGTACCCGAATTTAAAATAACTCCTTGCTAACTGTATACTTTTGAAACGTGTTTCTAAATGACTGTTTAAGGTTCTGAAAGCAGCCCACCACCTGAGCATACTGGCGTTTCCTTGCTTTGACGGCTGTTATCTTCCTAAAGAAGAAAATGAATTTGTACACAAAATTACTGAAGAACTGGAAATATTTTTACAGAGAAATAAACAGAAAAGGTATGAAAATCTACTTTAGTTAATCCACTGAGACTGAAATTTCAATTGCTAACACAATTTTCCAATCTACCAGTAAGCCTCCTTGAGTTTGGTGTATTGTATATGTAACTGTAACGTGCTGGTTTGATTGGCAGGTTAAAGAGAGAACATCTCTTAGGATTGACAATCTAACAATTAAAATGCATTATAGAAAGCTTTAAAAACTCTTACATTAGATCATATCTATTGTATCCTGCTAATACGGTTCCTAGAAATGGGATTCGATTTTGCTTATGGTTCAGATTTTTTACTGTTAGGACAGGAGTGGAATTAGTAAAGTTTAGCCCTCATCTCTTGCAGCTTTTAAAGAATTGCAAATCTTTATCATGATCTGTGGAACATCTTTTCTTTGTTCCCACCCCAGCGTCCTTCTTTTCCCTCCTCTGCCCAGTCGACTCCGCCTCTTGATTTGCAGGACCGCCGAGAACTACCCGTCTCTCTGCAGCTTCACTGTCGGGGGTGGCTGGAGCTGCCAAGCAGTGGTCTGCTACTCTCACCTCAGGTACAGGACTGTACGGTCACATGTACCGCAGAATTGTTCGTATTCTCGAAACTGGCCAAACTCTCTTACACATCAGCTCCTCACTTCAGACTTGACTTGCTTTTGAACGTGTTTCCTGCAGGTTGACCACGGAGGAGGTTAGTGGCGAGGAAGGTACGTTTTGCAAATGGTCCTTGGACGTGGAGGAGGAGTTTTGGAAGAGAGACTGCGCACCGATGATTGGGAAGGGATGCAGCAGGAGCAGCAGAGGGCCAGGCAGGGCTATGAGGGAGACCAGAGAGGCTGGCCAGCTGAAACCCGGCCAGAGTAGTTCAGATGAGTCCTACTTCAACAGGACAATAGGCCATCAGGGTGCGTTGTGTGACAGAATGGACAAGATAGTCATGGAGCAGAACACAAGCTCTGTTGACCGGACGGAAGAGGGCAGTATTGTTCCAGCCGTGCCTTGCATTGAACTACAAAGTCGGAGTAGGAAGGAATGTGGAGATTTTACTGCCGAGGTAGGAGTTCACATGTCAAAGAGGCATCAGTGACATTGCTGTCAGCTATTGTATTCAAATGGTGTTGTGAGTCAGATCTTCAGCTGTATCAGAGCAGGGAGGCATGGGCCAGCGTTTCCCTGCATGCTTCTGCTGGCATTCTTTAAAACAGAGGAGCTCAGCTGAACAATTAAACCCTTAACCGAATGATAAATGAATGAAGAGCTTGAAAATTATGAAACGCTTGGAAATGCTGTTAATCACTTAAATTGGTTCAATTAAGCAACTGAGATGCTCCGTTGGAATGAAAACCAGCAGACACGTTGTGCTGCCAAGAACATTGGGAAACAATAGCATAGACAACACTTTCTTAAATAATGCTTTACATAGCCACACAAGCATGCCTAATCTAACACCAATAATCATGTTTGAAACTTTAATACCATTAGCTTGGAGAATTGCAGAATCCTACCAAACATAGACTTAAAGGAAGGATTGTCAAGCGTAATTCAGAAATTCAAACAATGCACCTATCTGCGTGGGACCATAATTGTGTATTAGTGTTATTGTCATTCATAAAAAATTACAAAGATACCACTTGAAAATGTATAGCTTTAAGAGCCTGAGAAAAATGACAATATGTAAATTGTCACAAGCTGTTCTTTGTAGTGGCTACTCAAATATATTATCCTTTATATTTAGTTCACTTAGTACGCATTGTGGCTTTAACATCAACACGTGAGTGCTTATTTTCTGGAGGGTGCACAATTGCTCTGCAACAAAACCATCTTGACGTGTGTCTAGGTTGATCTGTGTGTTTTGTTACATGGCAGATCACTGCAAACTTGAAGGAGACAGACATCACCATTGTGAATGCACACGTTGACTACTCTTGCTATATGAAAGTGTGGATTGACCAAGAAAAATTTGCTCACGTAATTGAAATACATGGCTTCCCTGCAGTGTTTAAAAATGAAGATCTGCTCGACGCCTTCACACAATTCAGGTGAAGTGCAGTTATTAATGTCCCACAAGGTGTGGTGTGAAGTTTATTTCTTCTGAATTTAACCCCCCCCCACTCCCTCCCTTAGTGATGGGAATCTGAAGATACAGAGGGTAGACAACACTCATGCCCTTGGTGTGTTCTCTAGCAAGTCAGCAGGTATTACATTGAAAACGTTCCTGAAGTGATGTGAAGTGAAGTCAAAGTTATTGACTGTTTACATTTATTTTTAAAGTAAATGTTGACTGAATGCATTAATTTTGTGCTCTGTTAGCGTGCCATGCCCTCTCTATACAACATCCACTGTTGAAAACACGGAAGTTGTCCAAGGGAACCAGTAAATCAAAAGGGGAAGCCTTGAGGTGGGCAGGTAAGGAACACTCTTAGCAACGGTAGCATATTTACCGGCATATAAAAATGTGAGTGGCATGAGACTAGGCAGAGGCTATTTAGAATGTTTAATACTAAATGTATTCATGTTTGTACCCTGTTATACAAACTAGTGTCTATCAAGACTAATTGGTAAAGTTTGTAATACACGAGTATTGTGAAATCCATAATTCCCTTTTGGTCATAAGCCATACTTGATAAACAGTTTTTAAATTTTTGTTTTGTTTTGAATGTTTGAATTCAAACGGGTTATTCTTCTAGCATAACCTAGCAATTTGTATACACCATACGCCGTTTATAGTACAGTCCACAGTTAGATTGTGCTGTATTTAAACTTTTCTTTGGAGTTGGGAGAATGTAAGTGCAAGCAAAATAATAATACTGATACTGTGTAGCCTTTAGACGGTGTGCTACCAAGGAACCGATACTGAGCAACCCATCTGTACTGACACTACTGACAGGTGTAGATCACTATTCTGATCGTGTTGAGTGAGGGAAGCAATGGGAGTTAGCAAAAATAAGTAATGCGATTGCATTGGTCTGCTTAATTAGTCATACTTTATGGTAAACAAAAAATTACAATATGGATTTGCTCTCCATTCAAGTATAAGCATATGAAACATTGAACCATTCAGCTGGCAACCCTCATAAAATAGAGGATTGCAGTTTGGTAGCACCATTACAAAAGGAAAAACCAAAAACATTATTACACACTCAGGCAGAGGCTTCGGTTATTCAAGACAAACTGGAAAAAAATAATCTAAATGAGATCCCTGACATAAATAAGTTATTTTATAAGATGTTTTCTAGAATTTATTAAGTGTAGGAAAATATGTGCATCAATATTAAAGGAAACGATTCCAAATCGTAATGTAATGAATTTTGATATTTGTTTTTCTGTTCATTATTTTTACTTTACACATGGTGGTATACCCCATACAGACTTAATTATTTCAGTAAAAATATACATGTCTGCACCTTCATATCTATCGTATAGTTCTATACTTGTCATAACTTGTTTCTTTGTCATGCCAAACCAGAATGGAAAGGGTGGACAGGAAAATGAAATAACCAAGTAATTAAAAAAACATGTCACGGATGTAATTCTATATTGTCATTTTGTATGAATTTCTCTGATCGGCAAACATTTAATAATGACTTCCGTACCATTGGTGTTTCATGTTCCAGAGATACATTTTGCACTTGACTTAAGCTTATTTAGATTACACATCTTGAATCCTGGCATGTAGGGATTGGGGTCTTTAGCTAAAGTCTCGGACTTGAGTGTCCTTATCTGAACCAGAGAGCTGTTTGGTAGTATGGCCTGCTGTGGTCTTAATTCCTAGAAGGCTGAACTTACTTCTGAAACCAATTGAAAAGGAGTACCATGGACTTGTTGGACATAGCGTATTGAAAAAGGCATTCATCTTGCTCTGCTGGTAGGGGAAAGGACAGGTCTAGTGGTTTCACCAGTCTGAATGAATGTCGAGTTGTTAGCTCAGATCCCACCCTTAAGTTTTCTCCTCTTATCTGTGGGTCACTTGATTGTTCAGGAGTCCAGGGAATGCATCTTCGGTCTCAGAACTAAACGAGCCGCCTTCAAGGGGATTAAAAACAACAACAACAACTCAGTCATGATAAACAGTCAGTTCCATGAAGCTGAATCTAGAGGCTTTGTATCGGATATCTTTGAAAATATACTTTATAAAGTGAAAAGGGGAACCAGTCATTAATTAATAATTAATGTTCAGAAAGTCATCATGGATTTCTTTCTTCCTACAGGAACATCAGAGTCAATGAAAGGGGACAATCAATTCTGACTCCATAAATATTTTCTGTCGTCTAATTACCAGAGGGCACCAGGTACACCACCACGTTTGTATGTGTCCTGGCTGTCAAGTTATTAAATACATATAAAATGTTATGGAGTTACTGTAAGGTTCAAGCATTGAAAAAGATACTCTTTGCCTTTAGAAACCCTGCAGATGAGTTGTTATATTAAATGGGTTAATGCATTTTAGTCGTCAACTTTTTTCAAAGTCATTATATTTATGATGTCCTGGGCATATTTGTATTATAAGCAAAAACTGAAAAGGATCTGTTATTAACATAACTTAAAATGTGTGGTAAATTGCCATTAAACTGTAAAATGTTTTGCAAGCATAAATATACATTGTGTTTTGAATTTGAATGGTTGATACAGTATGGTTGATAAAGTTGCCTTTACTGATAAAAGCTAGCATAAATGGGTCTGATTGGCATTTGTGTGTGGGATGCAGACTTGTAACACAGACTTGCTTGCTAGGAGGAGAAAGAGCTTGACATGTTTAAAGGATGAAAATGCTGTAAGGCATGTAAGTTTTGGAGCAGCTAAAGCAGACTTAATGTAATGATGGCAGTTCCATATGCGAGTTAACGGAAGCCAGATGAAATATGAGGATTTAAATTGTGGTTAAAAGCCTGGTTGCTTATGTTAACAGTCGCACAAAAAGGGGGATGTGGTTATGGCAATGCTGAAATTTGCTGAATTTGCAAATGCTGAAATTTTATATTGTTGAAATGATTCATTTCTGCAGTATAATTATTGAAAAGGAGTATTCTCCATCTACCACACATTCAGTGTCAGTAATAAACAGAGACATGTTTCTCACACAACGACAGGGACAATAGCTGGTCTAGCCCTTCCATATAAGCATTAGGTCCCACCTATATGACAACTGTACATCCATATGCGGTGGCCGTCGTATCGACTCCGGCATTTCACAATGTTGTTGGTGTAATCTGACTCTGCCACTTCGTAATTGGGGTTAATGACCACCTGTAAGGCAATGGAAACCTGTGTTGATAATTGTCTTCATAAACATGTGAACAAAATACTTATTGAGGTCACTGTATAGTATATGAATGACACTGGCTTATTAAAAGGCCATTTGCAGATCCAGAGTGACCATTGCCAGCTCTCAGTTCTCCTTGGATAATACATGGATAATATAATGTTTATAATAACAATGGAATGCATCCTTATATCGCTTTATTATATTTCACATGAATGTCATGTAAAAAGTGCTTCAACATAAGTGAATTTAAATAAAAAGTTAATGTAAACCATATTGGAAACCTAATCTGATGGATGGAACCAACATATCTGTATATTCACATACCTTCGATGATTCTGTGGGCATTATTTCCTGATTGAAGTATATAAAGTGAAATACAGATTAACCACCAGAAATGAAAATCACCTGAAAGATGTAATCTCCAGGTTTGACATCTGTGATGTCTATCCACTGGCAGTCAATGTCGTGCCGATACGTATCCCAGCATCCCACTGTGATGCCCTGCTCGCCAAAGTTTGCACACTCATATACCTTGTTAATGCCTGGTGAATTCACAAGAGACAAAAGGGACAACATTAGACCATAGACTGACACTATTTATGTGTGAAAGCGTTTATCCCCAATACCATTAAACAATTCCTAGTATTTTTACATTGATTAGTGATCTCAGGTGAAAATGTACAGAGCAACTTTCTGCTTCATTAACAGCAAAACCCAGGAGAACAACGATCATTAAGGTACCACATAGTATCATTACGTTTAAACTCATGGATAAACCAGAGTCTCAATTGTCAGCGGGGCTTGTTAATGAGAAACCAGGGTCTCAGGTGTCACCTAGGTCTTTTAGCGAGAAACCAGGGTCTTGGGAGCCACCTGCACCTAACTAGAAACCAGGGTCTCAGATGTCACCTGGGTCTGTTAGCGAGAAACCAGGGTCTCGGGTGTCACCTGGGTCTGTTAGCGAGAAACCAGGGTCTCGGGTCACTGGGGATTTTTAACGGCAGGGTCTCAGGTGCCACCTGGGGCTTACGAGAAACCAGGGTCTCAGGTGTAATGGGAGCCTAACAAGAAACCAGGGTCTCTGGTTTCATCTGGGCCTGTTAAATGAGAAACCAGGTGTTCTCCACTCAAGGACACAAATGGCTGCCGTGGATCTTCTGTGCATGCAATTCGTTCCAGCTCATCATTTCAGGGGAGTATAGATCCAGAGCCGGTCCCTCACCTTCATCACACTCTGAGTCCTCCAGACAGAAACTGGCCTTATGTCCCTCTGCCACTTTGGTCCCATTAAGGCTGAACAAGTCATAGTGAGTGAACACTTCCATGCTGTGGTAGTGCCTGAAGTGGAAGACAGGGCCTAGTGGGTCATTATATCTATATACACACACACACACACACTCACACATGGGTTAAACAAAATAACGCAGACACCAAAACTTTGCCATCAGAACACCTTCAATCTGTCTAGGAATACTGTCATACACATTTTTAAGGAATATTTCTAGAGGTATATCGAATAATTCTTCAAGAAGGAAAGCATACAGTTATTTGAGAGATGAAGGCGGTGGAAATCTACTCTGCACTCTACGTTCCAGAATTTCTCATAAAGGTTTAATGAGATCTGGTGATCGGGGAAGCCAGGGAAAGCACTGAATCTACACTTGAATCCGATCAGACAATATTACTGTGTTCCACTGCTCAGAAGTCCAGCTTTTGTGTTAATTACACCAGGTTATGCGTTACTATGTTGACCTTGGTTACATGTGGTTTCCAAATGGCAGCCCTACCAGCGCACAGTTTTTATTGAGGCTGGGTCACTGAGGTGAAGATTCTAGTTCGGTAGTAATCTTGGTAATAGGTATTCCTTGGTTTTTATCCTGTTGAGCATCTGTGTTTCACAGTCGGTAACTTGATACACAAAGTTTTTGCTGTTTCGGTGACTGATGCACCTGCAATTCAGGCACCAGCTATATGGCATCTTTTGTCTGTTCAATCTCCTATGTTGCTTTATAATCTCACTATAGCACATTACTGTGTTGATTTTAAGACTTTTTTAATAGCGGAAACATGTTGGTAATTTGTAATTAGTAAAATTATATAAGATGTTAATCAGAGTTAATATAGATGTTAGTAAAAGGATGTCACAATATATAGAACATTGTTACATTATGTAAGAATAAATCAGATTTTAAATTAAACAATAACAATTAACTGTCATGCCGTCAATCACCTATAAATGCCTTCAGTGTTTTGATTTAAACACAAACTCCCTTTAGAAAGACATGTACAACATATTGCAAAGTTGGCCAACAGGATCTTTGAGCTCAATATATTACACACACACACACACTCATATATATGATGAGATTTTAAACAGAAAAATTAGTACTGTCAGAATTAAACCTTTCATATTTAGAATTGCCAATTATATACTGTTATATGCTGCTGTACCTGTTTCAAGCTCTGACCATTACACGTGTTTAATGACTATGAGTTTATGTAACTAGAGATTCCAAGGCAGAGCAGCCAATCCAAGGCCAAGGCCACAATACTGCTCTGAGTCAGAGTGAGTACTGATTTTAAACAGTTTATATTAGAGGGTGTCGCTGGGAAAAAATAGAATATGACATCTGAAGCAAACAATGCTATGTTGCTCCTCTTTGGATAAGCCAATTACAGTCAACTACAGTCTTATTGGTTTGAATTCAGTGCCTCTTAAGATTATTGATCTGAATTTTCATTTATTACCGAAACACTTACCTGTGACAGTCATGCCAGACCCAGGAGTGGCGCCCGGCCTTGGGGCGGAAGTCTGACTGCCCGTTGTTGTGGATCTGAGAGGAGAAGCGCAGCAAACGGCGGTAAGAGTTGGCAGGGACCATGCTGGCGGTGGTGGCCAGACAGTTCTCCTCATAGGCGCACTGCAGCATGATCATGGGCCGGTCCTCCAGGTAAGTGGTCTGCTCTACGATCTGAGGGTTGAGCACCAGATCAGGGGCCGCTACGGAAAGAGCAGAAACAGGCATAGGCTGGCATAAATATGTGTGTTAACACAGAATTAGTCGGCCTTAATAGGAGGTTCAAAAAGACTAAGGCACAAATTTCCTGTATACACTTTGTCTTACCTTACTAAATTCATCCCAAGTTAACAGGGTATTTGTTTTCGGGGGTAAGTCTTATTGTTAAGACAGACCAGCAGGGTATTTGGTATTGTGGAGTAAGTCTTATTGTTTAGACAGACCAGCGGGGTATTTGGTATTGTGGGGTAAGTCTTATTCTTTAGACAGATTAGCGGGGTATTTGGTATCGAGGGTAAATATTGTTGAGATAGAACAGCGAGGCATTTTGTATTGGGGGTAAATCTTATTGTTGAGACAGTGGTAGAGACCAAGGGTTAAGCTTGGTCTTACTCTCTGAGCAGGAGACTCCAGCAGCAAAGCGGGCCCCTCCTTTTGGGCAGTCCAGATGTTCTCCATGATGCAGACAGTGGGAGAGGGACATCTCTGTGCCTGAACACCTCACCCCACTCAACACCACATTGTCAGCACTGACTTCACCTGGCCAGTACCATGTTTCCTGCAGGGAATATCAATTGATAATATCAATATCAATTAATCCAAAAAATACCATGACATTAATTAAAAGTGAAGGAATAGTTCTTCCTTTTAGTAATACAACATATTTATGGTTAATGGATTAAGGAAAAAAATCGTTCCACTCTTTATAGGTTTAGGATGAGCAATTACACCAGGGATACCCAGTCCAGGTCCCCACGGGCTGCAGCAGCTGCTTTTTTCAGCTATGCCTCTGAATAATTTCATAAAATTATCTCACCTGCGGTTTTGAAGTGTAAATTATATGCTAATTGAAAAGTATCTCAAAAACCTGCAGACACTCTGCGCTACACTATCTAGCCCAGGGGTGGCCAACCCTGGAAAGCATCAGTCCCTCCTGGTTTTGGCTTGATTGAGTTAATTTGACTAATTATTGACAATTACTGTTTAATTAAATGCATTTAGGATACAGATGGAAGTAAAGCCAGACCATACTGTGGGTCTCCAGGTCTAGGGTCGACCACCCCTGATCTAGCACCCACCGCAGGAGGTAAGAGTCTGTTTTTCAACACTACCACAAGGGGTCAGAACAGCCTTGAAAACAATTGTGTTCTGGTGTCCTGGTGGACATAGGTTTTCTTTTCTCTATTGCACATTACTAAATTAAAGTGATATGATAAGATAACATTTCTACATCAAACATACACAAATGAGGACAATCTGCAACATTCTGTTCCAAGAGGGGAAACAAATTGCATGAATAAATAAAAGGGCTTTTTATAACAAGTAGATTTAAATCAAATCAATTTGAGCACAATTAATGCAAATGATCACTGTTCATTGAAAAACTACCAACATATGAATGTGAGATTGAAGTTAAGAAATTTTCAGTTTGACGTCTAGCTACATTGTCCAAAAATAGAAGGGGCTGACAATGTCAGCTATACTGGAAGTCGTTTGCCTCCAGGGAGATGGAAGAGTACCGCATCAGGTTTTCCATTATCCGTCTTTATGTTTCTGCAGAAGCATTTATGAGAGAGAGAAAGTCAGAACTGTCAACTGACAAATGCTTTAAGACGCTGTTTTTCTACCATCTGGTTTTGTACCTACGAGTTATAACTTGCGATGTTCTCTCCGACACTAAAGTTCCCTAAAATATAACGTCGGTTCTTGGAGAAAAAATTACCTTATCAGGTCATAAAACGATGACAAATAACCAGAAAAGATTTGGAAGTTCAACTACGGTAACTATACAATGCTAAATAGTATGTGTTTCAGGGTTATGCGTATCAGTAATGTTTACAAGTTTACTGCCAATACTAACACAAAATGTAAAAAATAGTCGAGGTGTTTGGTCTGTCTAAATAACACCAGAAGAATAAATGCAAAAAACAAAAACAAAAACAAACTACAAATTAAAAATACTTAAATATCCAGCATTAAGGTTTGCTTTAAAAGTTGACTGTCCAGTCAGCCTTGACGTCACCCTGGAAACCCCCAGACCACAAGTATTCTTTAATTTCCATTGGTTAAACTCTACATAAAACATTTTCCTGCAGTTCCATATATCATCCGAGCCGAGGACATCTCATTCCTTTTGCCAAACTTACTACTGCGGTCAGAGTATTTATCCATACAATTTGAAAACTAAGGAAATAGACTGATTAACAGTGCTTAGATAAAATTTTAAAACGAGAAAAATAACATCACCTCATTGGATATCTACATAATTCTTTATTTATTTAAGAAAAGAAAAGGACAAGAATTTAAAGTGACCCCCATCATAACCTAATTAAAATTATATTAAATTATAACCAAATAATACTACACAGTTGATCAAAGTCCTTCATCACTTTTCCATTGAAACCAGGGTTCCAACAAGACTGTGTGGAGGGATTCTGGCATGTACAGCTGGTTCTGTTTAACAACCAAGAGCTGTGAAGTCGCAATGGCAGCCAATGCCAGAAACATTATAAGGATAAACAGCAAGTAAAGCATACGCCGCCAATAAAAGAAGTAGTTTTACATACGGCCTGTGTAGAACTTCCCTGGACGCACCTTAAAACATACCTTAAACGCAAAAATATACGGTGCAGCAGACCTTTATAGAAGCCCAGAGCGCCGGTTTCCTCTAACTGGATATTAACACTTGACCTGTACATTCAGGTGTTACGTACCTGAAAGGCGTGGTTGGCGAAGCCCAGGCCCAGCTGTCGACACACCACCATGGCCTCCATGGTGCCCCATCCCTCACTGCACACTGTGCCCCATACCAGGGATCCGTTTCTTCCTGTCAGCACCTCCACACGCCCCTCAAAGGGATTTCGGCCCCCACTGAGGCGAAGCTATAGGGGGACACGGTAGGGAGCGAGGGTCACCCCCTAGATAAAAGTGTCTCTCTGTCAGGTTTCTCTGTTTTTTTTAAAGAACCACTCCCAAACCCAGAGATCACTACATCCTTACAATTAAGCTTCTTGGAGTAGGAACCATTCTTCTGCCTTAAAACAATGCATAAAAATACCTGTTTGTGGTCCCTAATTGATTGTGAATGCAGAAGACGAAGCTAAAGAGCTATTGCACATTTTCATTGGGTGGGGATAATGGTTGTTCAGTTGGCTCAGTTAAACCAGAACTATATTCCCGCCGTGAAGATTTAACTCTCCAAAGAGTCGGAGATTAAGGGTCAGAATGGTGAATCCTCACCCTGTCCTGGAAGCCCATGGCCGGGACATTACACCTCACTGCCGCATCCTCCTCGTGGCTGCAACCCAGAGAGTCCTTGTTGAAGTGACATTCTGTGATTGACTTCTCGAATCCTGAGCACTCAACCTCGTTCATGTGAACTGAGCCCATTCCTGAGAGGAAAAAAATAGGTTAGGGCCTTTCCTTATATAGCCAAAGAATTAAAATATTCATATATACTATATGTTTAACAGATAAATAATGATACAAAAATAGTCCTACTATCAGACCCCGTGTGTTCTATACCCTACTGCTTCATCTACAGTGTTATTACAGAGCTAACAGTACAATCCACAGCAGGGAAAAATCAATCCCGGCCCTCGCTGACTGTAGTGTCTGCAGGTTCATTCCACTACATCCCTTAATTGTTTAATTGGAGTCATTATTTGGATTTAAAATGATGGGAGCAGAGGGATCCCTGAGCTACAGCCTCTCCTCAACAGCTGTGTTAACTAAAACAGGTACATTTCATTGGACAGGCACCGCTTGATAAAGCAAGTGCTAATCAAGGCCACCACTAACCAGCTCTGAACGAATACTAAGAGCTAATGTGCAAATCGAAGATTTTAGAATGTAAAAAGGAAAGTTCAGAATAAAAATATAACAATACGTTTCTGAATTAACCAGTCTATGCACATGAAAAGAAATTTCCTCAAGCAGGCCTGCAGAGAAGGAACCACTGTTTACCACACATTTTAATCTTGACAGCCAGATGCGGAACTTCTTAAGTTCCGGTCAATACTCAATTAATCGAAGGCTCTAGATATTAGTGTGGCCGAGAGCATTTCACAGCCAATAAAGAGATTTACCATTACCTGTCTTGGCACTGAAACAAATTGCGCCACAGACAGAAGGTTTTAAAGAAAGCTGCGTTAAATATTAGGGTATATTCATCAATTCTGACAAAGTTCACATTTTTGTTTGTTTAGTGAGAGATCACAGGACTACTGTTCTCTGATTAATTATTTGTGAAATCTCACAAGGGCCTGTGAAGTATATAACATTGGTATGATCTGTGGGTATGGTGCTTAGGTAGAACTGTCCAGGACACTTGTGTTACGAATAAAATTTGGTCCCTGAAAATCCCAACAAATATACAGATTTTATGCATCCACAGCACACAACGCAGATCAGCCCCTCTGGAGAAATGAGACAGTGGAAGAGTGGGACTACCTTGTCCCAGCCGGCCGCCCGTCAGGAACTCCTTGGCGCTGCCGAAGCCCAGCTCGCGACAGACCACGGACGCGGAGAGGAGGTTCCAGTGGTCATCACAGATGGTGCCCCATTCACCATTCTTAAGCACCTCCACTCGACCTTCCCCAACAATGGCCCCCCCCTTCAGACGCACCAGGGGTTGCTCCAGAGAAATAGACCGGGAGAGTAACCTGAGTTTTCCAGTCTGCTTTCACCGACCATCTTACTCAGCTATGCGACGTTTTGCAGTGGCCAACTGATACGGGTTCTACACATGAACCATGTACTTCTGTCTTTTTAATGTGGAACGAAGCATTACCCAGAAGGCTAATGTGTACACATACATTTTACCAAGAAAACCGTAACTCTGCTGGCTTCTATTTGAGCTCTTCTGGTGATTCATGTAATGAGCCAGACAGGGTGATATACTTGCGCAGTGTTTTTAATAGGCCCCAGCAAGTACTGTGCAGTTCAAGGAGTACCGGTCATTTCTGCCACTTACACAGCTTGAGAAAGCAGGCCTGCTTTAGCACTTAGGAATTGTGTGATGCAACCCACAAAGGTCAGAATTAACTCTTGGAAATGCTGACAAGCGAGCTTTGAAGCATTCCAGACCTAATGAGATGTTAGAGGCTGACGTCATTGTGTGGAGCAGTACCAACATGTGTTTCAACTCTTTGTTCCTGCCGGAGTGGCAATCAAATTTTCCTTCTTCCAATTTAGAGATAAGTATTCATTCCACTATAAAAAGAGAGAATATCTTAATCGTACATAACAGAGAAGGTGTTTACATGCAAATGTTTAGATGACAAAGAGTTCATCTCTGTACAAGTAGAGTTGGATTCATTTCCAGGTCATTAAAATGCAACTGTGAATCATGACTATATAATTCTGTGATAGAATATTGAAAAGAGAGAGAGAGAAAGAGGGAGATATATGCCGATAAAATGACCTAAACTGTTTAAAGCACGGCCATGTTTCCAGTTATGTTTGAATAACCACCTTACCTCTTGTTTTTAAACATTCTGCCCACCCTCACCATACTTCAATGTCCTTAATTGCTTCCAAAGTTCGATCCCGTTATAGTTCCTGAATCTCTGCTCCATAATGTAGAATGTTCAATGCCTGCTGTGTATGCCTTGCCATACTGTGGAACTCAAAGCCAGCCTAACGGCTAATTCAAATGCCTCCATCGGTTAGTGTAGCGCCTGATGTGGTGCCTGAAACAGGAGACAGCAGGAACAAACAGATGCCAGTCTTTTTTACGAGGCCTACCTCCTGCCTGAAGGCCTTCCTGAAGCCGATCATGGGGGTGGGAGCGAACGCCCGCCCAGGGGCGCAGCTCACCACCACAGGCAAGCCGATGCCACAGGTTCTGTTGTCCTTCCCTGACAAGTCGTGTCCCAGTTTGCAGCTGGACAGGTGGGCCTCGTTCCCAGTGCAGTTCACAGAGTAATCCCAGTAGGAGTGCTTCCTCCTACGTGCAAACATCCTAAGTGGAGAGAGGGTGAAGCCATAAACCATAACTGTCCCCCTCTTCTGTAAGACTGATTGTACATCTACAGAAATCAGCCTTTGTAAGAGCAGGGGCTGAGCCCAAATCTTGCTCTAGAGTCGATAGTGACAGAAAAACTGGCAAAAGTTGCATTAAAAAAAAAAAATTATGGTAGTTAAAGAGTTATGCAATAGCCCTCTGTAGACTCAGTTCAGCTGAGGTTCATTATGGTCTTGCAGGCATGCAGGGCCATCAGATGATTCTACCAGACTGAAGCATTTAGTACAGCATCCAGTACAGTTCAGCGTGCCTTAATGATCCAAATTCTCCCTCAAACGGGGGTACATATGCTTTCAATCAGGAAAAAAATGTTTTAAAGGATTTTAGCAGGTTTGATGAAAAACTAAAAAGAGGTACAACGCGTGTCCCTTGTCTGATGTATACAGAAAGTATCTGAAACATACCTGGCTTTATCTATTCCTTTTCGGAATCCAGGGAAGCATTTCAGAGAAAAAAATAATTTATTTTAATTAATAAATAATAATTTAAAAATAATTTAGAAATATAATAATAATTTTTTAGAAAATCCAACGTAACAGCAAAATAACTTAATCCACAGTCTGGACACACATACCTTATGACCTTGCTGTAATATTACTGTATTCTACAAAATTTCTCCACGGTCTACAGCTCGTAATAACGCCAGACCGTGGGCAGACAGACGGCATGAACAGCACATCCTCTTTGGCACAGTGGTAAAGGAGGGGAGGCCTTCACTCTGCAGCCCACCTACTCTGAAGGCCAGCTAAACCTGCATGTTCAACGTTCCATGAGGATTGAAAACAGACGCGCGCTTTAGTTAACAGCTTGTGTGATTCTCTGCCCGCAGCTAAAACTGCACCACCTATGTCTGATATCTTTTTGCTTGATCTTCATTTGGCAGCCAAAAGAGATACAATTTGTGAGCAGAACTAATGATAATTTATTTTTGAAAAATAAAGATTTTTACACCAGAAGAAAGAAAATTTGGGTCAGTGTAAGTACACATTGAGTACACAGGCACATTTTCTTTACTATGTCCACCAGTGAATATATGGTTCAATTAATGTTGTACAGATAAGTTCTAGCATCCGTTGTTAAATAATGAATTACTTGGTATTTAAATGTTTTCTACCCTCTATTGGTTGGGTATTACGAATACTTAAAACTATTTATTGGATAGGGATATAAGGACTTGGCTTGGGCTAGGGGGTGGGCCAGACATAAATTAATGGCATTTAAGGTACTACCACAGGAAGTGTTTCTTTTGCAATGAAGCCCATCTGTGCTGAAATAATTTAGCTGATGAAAAGCAGAGCTGCTACGAACCAGACATCCAGTGGCATGAAGTCACACAAGGGTCAGAGCCCTGGATGCTTGAAAACTAGCCTACACTTTTCTAAGTTAGTTAATTTCTTATTGACTTAATGTCTTCCAGACTAAGGGAAATCACAGAGTCAATGAATTCAGGATGTATAGCTTTACCAAAGTGAATTCAGTCTGCCTTACAGTATAGCCTGAGAGTCATGGCTAACTTCGCTTTCTGTGTGGACTTGCCTTTCATATGTGTTTAAGAAAATAAAAAGTTATAATTTACAACCAGCCTGCCAATACAGCTTCTAACTGTAAATCCTCTTATTTGTAATATTTTCCAAACTCAAGACCAAAGGGGACTTCAAAGGAACACAGAGCAAATAGCCATTAGGAAACTGTCATTAACTCTGTTTCTGCATTTAGAAAAATCCTTCTCAATAAAATAATCTTGCTATCACTAAAAAGTTTTTCCCTCTTGTGAAAACAAAAAGAAAAATCTGTGAAACTGATTGTATCCAACCTAACAACACGGCAAGGTATCATGTCAAAGGAATCTTTTTCATATCAACTTTGTTTAAAAAGATCGAGCTGTTAGCACATATTAAAATTTTAATCACACATAGGTATACTCTTTTACTTTACTTTCACACAACAAACCCTTACTCACTTGTAGACTCTGGTGTTGTACCCCTTCTCGCTGGGGAAACCAAACATGCCACAGATAACCCGACTGTTCATCTGGGTCCAATCCTCATCACAAAGCTGCCTCCAACGACCCCCGTCTTTCACCTCCACATAGCCCTCGGTGACTGGAATGCGCTTGCGGTAAGATGCCAGAATCGCGCGGATTCGTACATCCTCCACCTGGATGTTAAGGCTCTGCAAAGACATATCAAAATTCCCATAGATATTTAGTGACTTGATTGCACCTTTAGGAACTGTTCTTTTAAATACCATCATTGAAAAACGTGACAAATAATAATGTGTGTGTGTGTGTTCTTCATCAGTCACCCCTAAATCAAAAGCAAATACCACACATCCGTGGCTACTGAACCTACGAGACCTTTCAGGAGGCATTGTGAATTCCTTGTACCTACTGTGGCCCTCTCTCAAAAAGGTCTTTTGTTTGAAACTAGGCATCAAGGCATTCACTCGGCATGTGAGGTCAACTGTGTGTAAAGGTTTGTGCATGTTTGTTAAAACAGACAATAAACCACTTTCAGGTACAGCATCTGTGTAAAGGGTTATCCTCAGTCACTGGAAAAACTCTTCTGACAAAACCGACAAAAATACACAGAACCTAAGCTACAGAAAATATTCAAAGTTTTTAAGACCTGTAGCACAAAAAAATCTTAATTTCAGTATTATGCATTAGGTTTAGTTCACCTTTTTAAGCGTCTTTCTCATCAGGCTAAAATGCTAAAGAAAACTATTGGGGACCCTGTAGATGCTCCTCTTCTTGACGACTCAACACCACAGGATACAGGTCCATCCAATGCAGAGGCAGGAAGTGCATCTAGAACTGTGCTCGCACACTAGTCATTCTTTGCAATCGGATCTTTAATTAGTTGTAATTTATTTTTAATTTCACAACATAAATAGCAATAATGCAGAACTAATCATTATCAACAATATATCCTAGATAGATTTTTTACGTGACAAACTTTTTAAGCAGCTTTGACAGTTTAACTTGAAAGTTGACTTGAAAGTTGAAAGTTAAGTTTTGCTGTTTGCAAAGCACACAACACTACCACAAGAAACATGTTTTACACAAAACAGTTTTGTTTTATGAAATCTGTTTTAAAAAGTTGTTTTATTAACTGGATTCATTCAGTGCATAAATGTTATATGCCAAGCTGGTTATTAGGAACTCAAGCTTAATTTGGCTTGATGAAGGAGAGCTCTTAAATAAAGAAAATAGAGAGGGTAAACCATTGATGAAGATTTTGATGTAATAAAAAATATAATCACTACACTATTACTAAAGAGTACATATATATATATATATATATATATATATATATATATAAATTTACGTAGAATTCAAAGCAGCGTTGCATCCATTAATGGCTGACTTGGAATTGTGCGCACAAAATTAATTCATTAAAATCTTATAACAATAAATCATGGGAAAAAACCAGCTGAATACCCCGCCAGAAGCAGGGTAATGTCAAAGACAGGCTTCTACATGATTAGAATCGCACACATTCAGTGTGTTATGCTCTCTACTCAAAGTTGTACAGGGGCAAAGAGATTTACAGGGGCAAAGGGGTTCCCTCTTTTTCACATTTATCTCCTCATTTGCAGATCTGTCAGTTCCCTTTCTCCTTCTCTGTCATTCCGAGAGCATGTCCACATTCCCGTGCAACAAGGCAGAGCTGGCAGTAAGGAAGAGAAAGCGATCCAGATCTGTCAACTCTGAAGTGCTGTGCTCAGCCAAACAGCCAGACTGACCATTTGCCTCCAGACGCGTACCTTTCATTACAGAGAAAGGGGGGGGAAAGCCAGCCAAAGTTCCACAGCATTACTTTTTAATCAACTGAGTGGTTTCCCAAAATGGAATCAGCCCCTAGGAATGTGCCACCGCACCAAACACAGTATAACTGCAGTGAGGATTCTCGGCATGAGTGCAGCTGAAATGACCACACCAAAATGGAAGGGAGGCCTCCTCCATAATGGAATCTGGCACCCGTAATGTAAAAACAGGATTTCTTGGAATTTATACCACCAGTGCAACTGAAAGTGGATCAGGATGAGGCATGCGTCTGGTGGTGGGACCTCACAGTTACTGAAGGAAGCAGAGCAGTCAAATGTAGCAGATAAAATTATAAATCTACCATATAGAAAGAATGTATAAGACACACACAAAAGTTCTTATTCACCTTCCCCTTTGTCAAACAAGTACAAACAGAACAATTTCTGCTTATCTTGTTATTGTTAAAATGGATTTAATATCTCCATAGATGTACATTAAATTACAGTAAACCGACTTTTTTTAAACAACTGGATGAAATAGATACCGTTACCGTGTTAACCTAAAACACCTGATAGAAACCACAAAGCATTCTGGAGTTAAGATGGACCATTCATAACTGGCCACTACATTTCACTATTGTGAGAGTTCAGATGGACCATACATAACTGGCCACACTTTTCACTATTGTGAAAGTTCAGAGAGGACATTCATAACTGGACACACGTTTCACTATTGTGAAAGTGCAGAGGGGACATTCATAACTGGCCACACGTTTCACTATTGTGAGAGTTCAGACGAGCCCTGGGGTTTGAATTGGGTGCAACACAACTGCATAACATTGAATTGGTTGTACACACTGTGTTGTATCTGTGCTCTTAATTCAATCATTTTAAGTTGCTAGGGGATTTTTTTTAAATTTGGAATCAACAATTAATTTACAACCTGTAATTGCCAATTGTGCACAAATCCTGGCACCACACACCCTGAATAATACGTTGGCCTTTAAACAATCAGCTTTAATTTAGTCATAAAAATTGTATGTAAGGTCCAAAAATTCCTTTGAAATACTGAATCCAACAGCAAACAAAATGCTGTCAAAATACTGCCAAGTATTATTTAAACTAATGGTGGGAAAAAAAGTAATGAAAAACAGTAAGGATAATGTCAGGGTTAAAATTACTTATGATTTGTCTAACTCAATGCTTCTCTTACTGGCCTCAGTTCT
This sequence comes from Hiodon tergisus, assembly GCA_025775045.1. Classification (NCBI taxonomy): domain Eukaryota; kingdom Metazoa; phylum Chordata; class Actinopteri; order Hiodontiformes; family Hiodontidae; genus Hiodon; species Hiodon tergisus. The sequence goes on along the minus strand of JAOVYW010052823.1, from coordinate 867 downwards.
GAGCTGAACTAAACTTCAGTTCTCACTGTCCAAAGGCAGCAACCAAAATAATATTCTCTTCTGTTTGATAATCAGTTTTTTTTGTGTGAATGTGATGCAGGGCGTATTCCAAGACTCATACATTACAAGGTCTTTCTTATCCTTGCTACTGGCTATTCCTTTGTTGTAATTGCTTCACGTTTGGACTACACGTGCTTGTTCGAAAATGAGGCCAAAATGGAAGAAAAAAAAACTTGCTATTTAGTTGCTGAAGAAACTAAGTGAAGAAAAGAAAAGTGTAGAAACATACACAATGTGTCTCTTCCCTGACCAGCTGTAGAGGAAGACTACAGAGGGAGAGAAGTCTGGCAGCCGGAATATCCATTATTAATGTAGCTGTAGCTTTCCAAAGGGAAAGTAAGCAGCTCCCATAACAATATATTTCCACAACCTGGACAACCCCTGAAGGAGACAGATTGGTTATTCGATATTCTGATTAATGGAAATCCTCACAGCGCATCTACATTTTGCTCTGCTACTGTTAAAGCAGTTGCTATTGTTTGAAATGAGTTTTTGATGTTTGTTTGCACACGCCTGACCTTCATGTCTCCATGCGTGAATGCATTTTGTGCATCTACTGTATGTTTGAGATGTTGTATGATCCATTGGGTGGTTGTGAGGTCAGCTGCTATTGTCACCCCTTATAGGACCCAGGCACAAATGTTTAGGGTCCAATGGAGTAGTTCACTAAATGATGCCTAACAATCTACATTTACATACACTATATGGACAAAAGTATTGGGACACCTAAACATTACACCTACAGGAGCTTTTATGACATGCCATTCTAAATCCATAGGCATTAATATCGAGTTGGTCCCCCCTTTG
>JAOVYW010052813.1:13010-23829 GCA_025775045.1 Hiodon tergisus | reverse complement strand
TTGTCGGGATGAGTAGGATGTCATTGTCGGGATGAGTAGGATGTCATTGTCGGGATGAGTAGGATGTCATTGTCGGGATGAGTCCGAGTTCCCTCACCTTGCTTCTGTTTCTGTTCGACACGAAAGCCTTGAGCTTGACTCCACGTAGCTGAGCCAAGACGAGCCACGCAAGTGTGACAGCTTCTGTGGGACTGGGACCTTGTCAGCTCAAGTATAACAGACATCTGCGTACGTCGGAGCGTACCACTGAAGTAATAGACACCGGTTCACACCTCACCCTGCTGGTTTCACTATCCACGTCACGACCTGAAGCCAGTTATCCGAGATACCAAGAAAAATACTAACTTCACTAAACTGCTGAGAATCTCCATATGGATCATAAATATTTAATAAAATATATGTGCTGGTCAAATCAGAGTATTTATACCAATTAAATTTGCATATATTTGAAGGGCTCATTCAGTGGGAACTGTGTGTTACAGTGCTGTATTTTTTAAAGTGAAGTTCAGATTGAAATGGTTAGAATGTTAAGAAACAGATTGTACTGATTACAGATTGCTATGACTATAAATACACTTGCCAATATATATTTTCTCTTTTAAAACTTGGTCTCCATCAATTTTGTCCTTTTCCACTTCTGAGACGTTTTATTGACTTCATCCTAAATCACTGATGTCTAAATCACCACATCCATTTTTTTTTTAAATACTCACAGATTGCAAAGCAACTCTTGAACTCTATCATGCTCCAACAGCCGATTCAGATAAACAGAAGACAGTTTTGCAGATGGTACAGCTGTGAGGATTTGAATGGCGACTGTCAACCGTAGATGAAGTTATTTTAGTTCCCATTCAGGGCCTCAACTTGCTTGTCAAGTATTCTGCTAGAAACGCGCTCGGTTTTGACATACATCATACGTTTCATCTAAATTCACTGTTCATCATGTAGTGATGTTTCCCTCCCAGGCTGTTTCATTAAAAAAAAGCTCTCAATATACAAAGTGTAAATAGCTAATAGTCGCCAAACTAATAGTCGCATTTGGTTTGCAGGACTACACATGTATTTTAAGAAAAGGTGTATCTTCAATTTCTCCCAAACTGTCCTAGTACGGATTGCTGTCAAAAAGCAAAAAAACTGAAAAAAAGAATTTCAGGAAAATGTAGAAACTTTGGCAGACTGAAAAAACGTTCACTCATTCACTCAAGTCATTTCAGAAGCCTCGGAACACTGATCCGGTGAAGAACGTCTAGAGCCTAAGTGACAAGAAATGGAAATGTAGATCATATAAAGACAAGAAATGTAGATCATATAAAAAATAAAGGGAATAAAGACAGTCGGACGCATGATATTCAAAGTTAATTGCACGTGAAAGGCTCCATTTCCGCAGTTGGATTGGTCTGTGATGGCTACTCAGCCCCTCGTATCCCTTCCCTGCCTAGCTCAAGGATAAAGCACTAAACAGCCTCGCAGTATAGCCTTGGTTTCAGTGCCGCCAGCCAACACCCAGTCAAACCCCTTGCCTCTTTCAGCTCTCTGCTTCCAGCCTTGTTTTGCGGGGAAATCTCTCCCCCTCCACTTTGTCTCTCTCCGTCACGGTTCCCAGCACCGAGGCGGCGAGCCTAAAGCGCGCTGATGCTTCCAGTTTTGACACACAGACAAAAAAAAACTAGCGTTTGAGGAGGTGTAAGTTAGCGCCAGCACTGACTCTGCTAAAATAGTAGTGTGACACTTTTTGAGGTGACAGGTTTAAAAATAAATATTTTTTAAAAAGTAGTGTAAAAATTCGGACAATTCCTAAGCTTTAAGCGTATTGTTTTTCTGAGATCTTTTCCTTTATTATATTTTATTTTTAAGCCTGTTTCCACAAAGGCTTACCAAGACATTTTAGAAAATTCTATGCCTCCAACTTTGTGGAAACAGTTTGGGGAAGGCCCTTTTCTGTTCCAGCATGACTGTGTCCCAGTGCACAAAGCAAGGTCCATAAAGGCATGGTTGGAGGAGTTTGGTGTGGAAGAACTTGACTGGCCCGCACAGAGCCCTGACCTCAACCCTATCGAACACCTTTGCGATGAACTAGAACGGAGATTGCGAGCCAGGCCCTCTCGTCCAACATCAGAGTCTGACTTTGTGGCAGCTGTTATTACTGCAAAGGGGGGACCAACTCGATATTAATGCCTATGGATTTAGAATGGGATGTCATAAAAGCTCCTGTAGGTGTAAAGTGTAGGTGTACCAATTCTATTGTCCATATAGCTTATCTTTTATGTGTGCATTATCTGTGCTCTTTGGCCGTGATGTTTCCGTTCTTCCCCGATCCAATCGGTGTCTTTTATAATCCCTACACAGTCTGTGTCCTCGGTTAAAACCCATTTAAACAAGGAGCTTCCGAACACACCGGCGATGTACAGCTCTGCACAGATCTCAATATTAACTCAGTGTTAAAATAGAAAAATTCAATAGCCTGGAAGACATGGGACATTAAGACGAGGGACATATCCCTAATGCTAATGAAAGCTAATGAATCGTGACGCAGTATCAATAACAAGGTCATATTTTTCCACTGTTGTACTAAGAATTCTCCCCAAGCATTAACAATGAATCTGCTGAAAGTTACATGATATTTTCCCTTTTTTCAGTAGACCGCATCCTGGGTTTTGTTTATTCATATTTTACTGCACTGCACAAGTCATATTGATTTACATCCGCTTCAAATTATACTGATGATTTACTAATCATAATAACTCAAAGGAAACAATTTTTTTTAATAACTAAAGTAAAATTCCAACAAAAGCCGTTTTATTTATTAGCGCGTTTGTGCTAAATGAGGGATTGAAATCCACTTTACATGAACTCTCTCACGGAGTTGCTCTAACACTTGAGGCTTTGCAGTTAATTGCCATTTATGTGGACGTTCCTGGCTCGATTTTCACACCCGCTAACCTTTAATCCCGTTTGATTCTTGGTAATACCTGCAAAAGTCCATCTGTAGACATTCTCAACTATTTCACATACAGGGCTTAATGACGGCAGATACACAGATTCATCCTGTATCGCAAAGTGTGGCTTTCCCCAGCATTTCACAGAGGTTTAGAAGACTCTAAAAATATCCTAAAACTCAGGGGGGTCTAAAACAAATCCCATTTAAAAAAAATTGGAATCCACCATTAGCATCACATGAACTTGGAATTCTGAAACCATGTAATGCTAAGCGGAGAAACACACTGAAAATAATCACCAAAGAGGGAGGAAAAAAAATGCTTTTTTGTCTGCAGTTTGGAGGGAAAAGAGGATGTTTTACGGCAGGGTTCTAAAAATAAGTCGCATAATTACATCACTGGATAAGTCACTGTGGCACCGATATGGAGAAAACTTGTTCTCGCCTCTCCCTTCCTCATGTCAAAATACAACAGCCAAAGAAAACAGTTCTTCCTCTGAATCACAGCCACTGCATAACTCACTAGTGGAATGGAAACTGGCAGAGAATACCATCTCATTCTCACACGATTCTAATGCTACTGAGGTAGAGAGAGAGAGAGAGAGAGAGAGAGAGAGAGAGAAAAAAAACCATGGCAACCTCACCAGACCCATTGTCATTCTTGGACCCAAAAAAAAATAAAAAAATAATTGTATTCAGGATTCCTGATTCTAAAGACAGCAGATGAGGGTTTTGGATCTTACTCGCTGTGTTCACCCACAATGTAAGGTGTAGCAGCCGTGACTGAGCGTGACGTGTGCGTTACATACATTTACCGCAGAGTGTTAAAACCAGTGATAATCTTTTTCATTCCATTGTTGTTTCACTCCATCCCTCACAGAGTTGTAGCCTCTGAGACAACACATTAAAGCCCGGAGCTTTGAATTTCAGCTCACCAATCAGCGCGTGTCTGGTCCCTGAACTAGCAGGGCACAGTGAGCGCCGTAACATGAATACTCATCACAGAAGGAGGAATGCGCGCAGGAAAACGACCTCCCACGGTGATGACCTCATTCACTGTGTCTCACCGGTATCTAAAACTGTCAGCAGTACACACACGTGCTATACCACGTCATTAGACGTTAATGAGTTGAAGCGGTTAAGGTAAGGGTCTGACCTTGCTTGGTCCATGGGAGGGGGGCTGTTATGCTGACACAGAAAAGGGGTCTTCCGCAAACTGTGGCCACAAAGTGGAAACCACAGAATCGTCATTAGAACCGGTGTCCACATAATTTTGGCCATGAAGTGCATTTCACTGTATTTTTCGATACACCAAATTTACGTCTGTGTACGTTCCTTTCACACAAGTAGTGTTGAGGAAAAATAATAATCAGCTGCTGTTCTGCATTGTATTATTCTGAGATGAGTCCAAAAAAACTTTCTTCTTTCCGATATTCAGAAAACAAAACGAAAGCCATGGTTAACTTCAGCACTACATAACAGTTTGCGGTAATTGAGCTGACTTCTTATGTAAAGTTAAGTACAGGCCTTGAAATATGTGTCCCCCTTAAGCCTTAGTCACATTGGTTTTAATAACCCAAGACTACAACACTAATTTAATTACTGAGAAATCAAAACGCCCCTAAGTCTGCTACAGAATACATTTGCAGGGCTTTTTAGGAGGGATACTACAGAGACCTTCAAAATATTCATTTTAGTGTCATTCCTTTTAGTGCCCAGCCCACACAGTATTTGATCATGGATTAAAAGTGTTACATTTAAACCGTAAATATACTCTATCATTTTACAATATCAGTATAACTATTGGGTCTCTTGACAATCGTTAAAATTCCTCTGCATATTTGCTGATATTGTCAAACTTTCCTCCTCTTTAACGGTACCCAGAACTGATAAAGCCATAAAAGAATAGATTCAAACCATCACATGGCCAGGTGTTTCTACCGCTCGAATCTCCGAATGATGGCCACACTCCGGGCTGTGTACCGTGTCTAATTTGAACAGCGACCACCGACGCGCAGAATCACTTCTGCAGTTCTGCAGGGAAAGTTCTGACTGTGTCACTGCTGCGGCGGGAACCTCAGGTACTGGTGGTCACGTGATCAGCGCACGCTCCGCCACACAGCGACCCAGCGGGGGACCTCACGTCGCCTCGTAGCCTGTGCGTGTGTCTGTCACTATACAGGGAGAACCAAAGCACAAAGGCCCTGTCACGCCTCAAGGTGACCTCTAATTACGATTCCTTTTAACCATGAAAGGTTTTTATGAATCTAGCTGTGTTATAAACCACTATGTCTCTTCTGCTCCAGTTGTTACAGTGCTACATAACTCTGTACGCCATTGTCTACTGATACTGCAGATAGTGTTTAAACTCTGGTCTCTCTCTTGCACCACCTGACAGCTATGTGCGATGCTTTGAATAAAGCCACCTGCCAATCTACCATAGGAATACAAAGTAACATGGAAAAGTTGTTGAAATTTCTAGTTCAACAACAAGAACTTGACCGTTGCCCCAGCGGTAATCCATGAATTACCATATGTAATATCAATAGGACTGCGTGTTTGTGGCGGAGGTCGAAGATAGACAGATAGCCTCAGACAGCACACGCGTCAGGGCTGAGTTCCAAAAGAGACGATTGTGGTCCTTCTGAGAGTGCCGTCCCGAGGGGTTTGACCTCCACCGTCGGTCACACTAATGCATTCCTTTTTAATTTGGAATGCTAATACATTTTATGCTGGTTGTTTGGCACAAATGCTTTACAATAAAATGTTAATGATCAAAGGGGCATGTCCTATTTAAATATAAGTTTACCATCTGCTAACTGAACCATTTATGCAAATTTGAAGGCGGTTCGTACAGAAATAAATTATAAACAACGCACAACATACAGCATCATTAACTTCTTCACAGTAGTCTGATCAGCACAACGTTCAGAAACCCAAAAACTTTAATTTATTCCGGATGTGTAAAATATTTTTAAAAAGTTGACCCAAATGAATTTCTAACTTGGTTCTGAAAGTGCACTCCAGAGAAGACAGCCACATCTCCTGCCTTCATCTTGCTCCCTCTCCAACATATCCTTAAACAGCTGTTCCCGGGCTTTAAATCATGCAGCAGCCTCTGATTGTGCAGCAGACGGAAATCAGCGCCACGGGTTCTCAGCAGCACTCCGCCCTGGGCCAGACCAAGTGAAGCAGAGCATCGTGTGTGTGTGTGTGTGTGTGTGTGTGCGTGCGTGCGTGCACATACTTAACTTACATTATCCCGAAAAGGAAGAATGGAGAACCTCAATGACATGTGACAGGACTTAACCCTATTAACCATCATTCCCCTGCTGCGGTCAGTGACAGTGGCCATGACTGCCCCCATGGTTCCTCACACAGCGTTCCAAATTCACTTAGGTGTGACACGCCGCCTCGTTCTTGTCTCCCCAAGCTGAAGTGCATCAATGCACTGGTGGAAGGAAACGTTAAGAGGCAGAAATCCGTGCAAAGCCAAGGTCTTGTGAACGACATCAGTCTGTGAGCCGAGTAGGTGAGGAGCTACTGATGTTGGGGAAAGTGCTATTCCTTTGTCAGGGTTTTTAGGCACTTTTGGTCACTGTGTTTCTCTTGGCGGACCGTCGGCTTTGAGCAAAAGGCTGCACGGGTGTTCTTGTTGCAAGCTTCGCACACGAGGAAAGAACTCCTCCCGACCGGGGCCTTCACATCCAAGCTCCACCCGACAGATTTAATCACAAACCCCGAACACATTCGTGAGTCAGTGTGGCTAATGATTTTGAGCTATGTGCTACTCGACTATCAGATCATATTGTCAGTAATATTGGCAACAGAGACATGGAGGCTAAATGAGGAATGGCTGAGGAGGAACAGAGGTCGTGCCCTGAATTTATCGACGTGAGGAACACGGAGCGTAGAGGAAGGACAATTGTTCTTACAAATGGTTCAGGAATAAAACGTTTTTCCATTTCTTCAAACTAAAATGGATTTAGATTTAGATTTTGCAGAATAAAAAAACGCATGTTTCCTGCCCATGGTAGCCGTGGGTAGGTAATTACTAAACACCTGAAAAACAGCATCTCAATCTCAGCGTTTTTCTAACCATCGGATTGGCCGGTGTCAGTCACTGCAGGTCGCAACAGAGCCGGCTGCTCCGCGGACAATCAGCTCGAGTCTCACCTGCCGTAACACTGCGGCACGCCAACGCTTTGTGCGACCGCCGTCTCCGTTGTCTATTCCAGAACATTCCTCGGTGAAGACTGAGAGCGCCTAAAGGAGGCTAAAATTTCAATTAAGACTTTCAGCTGAGCAGAAAATTGTATTCTGTAAGACATGGACTGTTTTAAACATTCAAAAGCATCACAAAAATGGACCCGAAATCATTTGTGTGCCAATCAAGTGGCCTCTAAAGCTTTTTCTCCTGTTCCAGAACAGACTGTTCTGCAGTAGAATACATGGGTTAATAACCACTATAGTTTTAAGTAGCAAGGGGGAAAATTACGCTGGCCTCGTAAGCCACAGCACTGTACGTCTCTCCAAGCTGACCTCATAGCCAACACAACAGAGAACAAAACTGTCCATCTGTGCCTCAGAAAAAAGGGTGTCCCGTATGCTTCTCACAGTAGTCTCCTCAATACACAAACCGCGTATCACAATCATTTTAAACATACACAGCATTTATCATCTCTCAGGGTCAGATGAAGGTCACAGATCATAACCAACAGAATCCACTGATGCGCAACTCGACCCATCTGACTCAGGAACCCGTCACATCTACTTGAGGTGAACAAACACACGTCTTGAGTAGAACAGCATGACGAGATGGTTTTAGCTAACCAGCGACGGCTCCGGGACGTTCCGCAGCAGATCAGAGCCGCATGGCTGCTTGTGACGCTAACTGTCTGTCTTGCTGGGATCCAAATTACCTGGCACCTTTGTAACAGGGTACAGATGGCTTGAAATTCTTAGAACTGTTCTGGGCCTGACAGGACCCTTAAAAAGGAAGGCAACGGACTAGCAACCATCCTCTAAAAATGAGTCCTAGGATTAGCATTTAGCAACCCAGCTAGTCTTAGAACCCTCTAACTTACTGTTCAACTTCTCTTTATTTTGACCTTGTTTTCATTATTTATTTATTTTTTGTACCTCACCGATGATACGTCTGATTTCCCACACGTTTTCCCATTAACCTTTTATTCATATTTCATATCTTGCCCTGGCCAGGAACTATGCAGTTAGCACCCTCCTGGAAGGAATGAAAGTATTTTCTTTGATGGAAACTAGACCAGGTGTTCTCATTAACCAGATCTCTGGCTAAACTCACTTCCCTCAGGGAGTCTAACATTGAGGGGGGAAAGGAAAAGTCTATATTTAAAATCCGATTTAAAAAATCATGCATTATTCAGTTTACAGACACAATGCTCTTGTTCTCCGCAAGCTTCAAAGAGTACCAACAGAGAGCCAAAATCTATGTAATATGTAACAGCAGCTGATCAGTCTACAATGTTTGGGGGGGGGGGGGGGGGAATTAAATTCTTTGCACTTACAATGAATTATAATTAACAGTATAATGAACTATACATCAAGCACCGCGGCCACCTTCTGCAGCTGCTGCTACCGATACATTTTATTGGAACAATGTTGTTCCTTTCCCCCCCCCCTCTCCAAGGCCATTGCTAATGGCTAAGTCCTTAGCAACTCTCCCAGGGAGAGTTCACAAGCTCGAACACTGCGTCAATGGGAGAAGAATAGCACGTTTCTGTGTTCGTCAGGCTGCCGTTTGGCTCCTCCCACACAAGAGCTGGAGTGGTGGGTGTCCATCGCGCTGCCATTGTCAGGAGCTGGTTCTCCGGGCTTGGACGTCAGAAATGCCCACCCACAGACACCTGGCGACTGACACGGAGCATATATAAAACACACTCGTCAATTACGCTCCACCTGGAAGCTCACTACTAAACGTGGGATGTACGGTAATTGGCAATTTGTCTGCACTCTAATTAAATTCCCACAAATGAGAACACTGATGAGTTTCTGACCTGCCATGGGTGGGATTTTCTCCCCTTCTGATTAATTGTAAAAAAACCATCCTTACGTAATTATATTAAATCGATTGTGCCTCCGGCATCCATGCCCCAGTACCAACAGTAACGTCCCCAGTTATTACAGCACTTGGATCAGATTGTTTTTGGTTCCTCGCGTTACCTCCACATGTATCCCGTTCCACATAGACACCGTGCAGCCTTCTGTGGAGTGTCAACGCCTGTCTCATCATTTATCCTGCATAATGTCACAGCTGTCACTCAAAGACATCACGTCAGCTCCAGTCGCCGTTGCCCGGGGGAGCAAAGATAATTGAGGACTAGGTGTCTCTCTGGGCAGTGCCTCCATCTGATGTCCTTATTTCTGTGACTTTCAACCACCTCTTCCTCCGGGTTATACCCGGGAACAAAAACAGGGACAAAAGTTGGTCATTGTGCATAGAATCCTCAATTTCTAATCCATTTGGAATGTTCTATTCTGCTTCTGCCGATCCTGGCATTATAAATCCTGCCTCCACACACCGGGAGGTGATGAAGTAGAACTAGTCTCCTCTAATCCTAGTCTCCTTTGAGCCACCCATCTCTTTTACACTCTGTGGGCTACGAAGCACGTCAAAGAGGAAAGCAGACAGGAGACACTCCATTAGTGACCAATGGAGAAGCCCTGCCGATTCCCACCCACCACAGACAGGGCGGCGCTCATCCAATTGTGTGCCAGTGCTGTGTTCTCCCGGTCATGACATAAGCTGAATACAATACAGGGTGCCATCAGCTCGGGGAAATGCTTTAACGGGCTGCAAATGGGTAAGGTGTAACAGTGCTTTTAAATAATGTTACATGTTCTCCAATTCAAACCACAGCTAACATTGCATTTGTATTGTCAGGTCACTTTAAACAGTAGTTATATTTAATCAGCTTGAGAGTTTTATTAAATGCACAAAATGTGTTTGTAATGTATGATTAAAATAGAAATTCTAAATTGTCCTTGAAAATCCATCTTGAGCACCAACATAAATAACAATTTCCTCTTCAATTTGAATATATGAAATGAGACATGGGCAATTTTCGGCATTTCTTTTTAATTTTATTAAATTGCCTAAATTAAATCTCAGAATAACTGAAATCCTTGTTGCTTAGTGTCAGTTGAAAGCAATTTTGCTGAAATAAAAAGGCTCCCTTTTTCTACACCACATTAAAACCTTCCTGATCTTTTTAAGCATTTAATGTATTATTATTATTATTATTTCCTCTTCTTCTTCTTATTGTTGTTAGTTTATTGGGGTAGCAGGAGACCTTGCGCAGGGTTATCTGTGCTGAGACAAACTTGCATTTCCTTTCCCCCTCTTTTTTTACTACAAACCATAAACCCCATCTTCGAGTAGTGCAATCAAACATTTAATTTCCAACCTGCTGACCGGGGCCTCTTAGCAGTGGTTTTATTGACTGAAGATCCAAGGGTCTAACAGCTATTACAAAGCCTATCACGGGCCGACTCCGGGTCAATAGGCATTCGATTAGCGCTGCGCTCCTCATCTCCTGTGCAGGAGTGAAGGCAGCGGCTGTCCGAAGGTGGAGGAGCCGGAGAATACCGGCGGAGCTCACGCAGATCAATGTGGGAAACAAATGGGAATCGACACTGTCACCGGATTCCCCCGGGACGGCGTGGCGACCCGTGTTCAGACAAGCAGTGGAAAGGTTCTAATTTCTCACGTGCAGGCTCACGAGGAGGATTCCGGGAATGACACGGGGGGGATAGGGACAGAGCAGGAGGCGCCTTTATGAGCGGGAGAGCAGGAGGCGCCTTTATGAGCGGGAGAGCAGGAGGCGCCTTTATGAGCGGGAGAGCAGG